>OY783195.1:15088898-15264213 GCA_963678675.1 Xiphydria camelus
TTGTTCCTTAAATGGCATTGCTCAAAATGTCCCTTATGCGAGGTTAATATGCTATAGACTCTAAAGTTTATGCGACATACTCGATAACAAAACTATAATCTCTTTGAATCATTTAGAAAAAAATATATATCTCGCTTTGGGGGAAATATGGGGAACTGATATTTTTTTTATTTTATAGCTTAGGTACTAGCCCGACAATCCTAAGTAGATTTGAGAGCGGTGCGCGGCGGTTCACCATTACTTTTTCAACGAATACGTTTTACTTTTTTTGAATATGCACGAAAAAACATGACATGTATAATTGACCTGTAAGTAATTCCCTCATCACCAAATGAAATTTCAAAATTTCGTATAATTTTCCACTGACCTTCTGAAGATGATTCCATTTTATTTGGTTGAAATTGGTTAAACTTTGACACTTTGGCACCAATCACAACACTCGTGTTCTTCCTTTCTCTTGTACGTCAATTAGTGCGCATCGGCCGCAGGTCATATTCCGACTGAAATTACAGCGTGATATCTTCCTGGAAGGGGGCCCTAATGATGAATCTACATACTAGGACCCTCCCTCGAGCCAATCGAACATTGAAAAGACCCGAGCTAGAAACTTTTTTTTTTTGTATTTTGGCCAGGTTTTCGGGATTTGGCCCCACTGTGCGTCGGTGAAAGAAAGCTCCCTTCTTTATTTAATTGCATATGTGCTATTGGAAATTGAATTCTTTTGAATAGAAACGGCAGTTCAGTGGGATATAAGGGGTATCCTCGGAATAAATACTGTTTCTCCTTTACATTTTCCCGACATTCTTTGTGCTTCAATTATATTGTTTGATAACTGCTTCACGGTCATTCTTGTTCCATTACATAATCTGGGTGAATCTAAACTCCTTAACAAAATAATTGGTGATCCTTTTTTTAATCTCAAACAGTGCAAAAGTATTCCTGGCACATTCAATGAATTTAAAAATTCTGTGGACCCGAAAACATTTTAGAACTTTCTAGAAAGTTCTGGAGCATTCTAGAACATTTCAGAACTTTCTAGAATATTCTAGAACATTCTAGTACACTGTTCACTATCTCAGACAATCCACTTCGACTTATTATGTGTAAATATTTTCAATGAAATTTATTTCACTTCCTATCACTACTTTTTTTTTTATCCGTTTTCGTTGATTTCGAAAAATGTACTGACGTTCTGCGCTTAGCCACCGCCTACATACATATTTATACTCTGCCGAACTGGAATGGTGGGGGAATGGTCAAGACTGTTTCAGGAGATTCGGGACAATCATTTGCAGTTCTAAAGCATTCTAGGATGTTCTCAAATGTTCGAAATATGAAATCTCTTCG
Organism: Xiphydria camelus; assembly: GCA_963678675.1. NCBI lineage: Eukaryota > Metazoa > Arthropoda > Insecta > Hymenoptera > Xiphydriidae > Xiphydria > Xiphydria camelus. Next base: position 15,090,246 of record OY783195.1, read on the forward strand.
ATAACCTAGAACTGTCTAAGGAATTTACAATATTCGGTAATATTCTGGAACTTTCTGGAACATTCCGGAAAAGAGTCAGAACCTTTGATGTTTCAAAACCGTTCAAAATATTAGGAAATTCTCTGGAACATTCTTAATCATTGTAGAACCTTTTGGAACAGCAAGACTCTTTGATGGTCCAGGACAGTTTAGAACATTCTACAACATTTCTGGAACCTGGAGTTCCTTTGTAATTCAAAACTATTTATAACATTCTGGGTTATTCTGGAATATTCTGGAACCTTCTCAAATTTTCAGAACAGGAAATTTCTGTCATGGCCCAGAATGGTTCAGGAAAGTCAGGAATGTTCTGGAACATTCTAAAATATTTTAGAATATTTTAGAATATTTTAAAATATTGTAGAACATTGTAGAATATTCTGGAACACTCTAGAACATTCCAGAACATTTTAAAACATTCTGAAGATTCCGGAACCGGACATTTATTCCTGAACATTTTAGAACATCTTGGAATAGCTTGGAACATTCCGGAAGAGTCCGCGATATTTTTGAAAATTTTATGACACTGTAGAGCACTTGAGATAGTCGCTGGAAGAAGTCTATTGGTGGGCGGCACCCTTTTAACCCCTTAAGTGTATTTCAAAAGAGTATGAACACCCTTAATTGTTGACGGATCAACCCTGTAGAGGGGTCAATGAAGCATAGTTTTGTCCCACACCGGTCCCCCTGCATCTAAAAACATTATTTAAATTGCAATTTGCCTTATGTCTTTCTACCCCCCTCGAATACACCCTCTTCTTTGCAACTTCTCCCTCAGCAGCCGTTTCAAAAGAGTATGAACACTGCTTTTTCTTACTAACGAGCACGAGCAAACACGACCAAACACGAACAAAAATTTAGTGAGACATCAAAGGACCCCCCTTGTTCTTTATGACCTCCACCAAACACCTTTACATGCCCTCTATGAGCGTCCGCATGAGCTCCAGAGTGATGTTGTCCCATGCGTCCCGAATCGCGCGTTTAAGCTGCGCCACTGTTTGATATCTGCGGCAGTTGTCACGCACGGTCATCGCCATGATGCCCCAAAGGTTTTCGATGGAGTTCAGGTGGGGAGAACACGCGGTTCGGGGTAGAAGGTCGATTTGATAGAACCGCATCCACTCCATAGTGTTGTTCTCGCAGCGGGAACTGACGTGAATCAGGCCGTTATCCTGGTGAAAAACCCAGGCCACGTCATCCCGCTCTTCCATAAATGGCAGGAGATGATCCTCCAACACCACTTGGTACCTAACGCTGTTGAGTTTGGCAGTAATGACCGCCAAACGACACTTCCCGTGTGAGCTGAATGCGGCCCGTGTCATCCCCGATTTCCCGCCGCCTTGCCTTTTCGAAAAGATCCTCTCTCCCATCCAAAGATCGTGCCAATAATAAAGCACGATCTGAGGCAGGAAGAGAGGATCTTTTCGAAAAGGCAAGGCGGCGGGAAATCGGTGATGACACGGGCCGCATTCAGCTCACACGGGAAGTGTCGTTTGGCGGTCATTACTGCCAAATTCAACAGCGTTAGGTACCAAGTGGTGTTGGAGAATCATCTCCTGCCATTTATGGAAGAGCGGGATGACGTGGCGTGGGTTTTTCACCAGGATAACGCCCCGATTCACGTCAGTTCCCGCTGCGAGAACAACACTATGGAGTGGATGCGGTGCCATCAAATCGACCTTCTACCCCAAACCACGTGTTCTCCCGACCTGAACTCCATCGAAAACCTTTGGGGCATCATGGCGATGACCGTGCGTGACAACTGCCGCAGATATCAAACAGTGGCGCAGCTTAAACGCGCGATTCGGGACGCATGGGACAACATCACTCTGGAGCTCATGCGGACGCTCATAGAGGGCATGTAAAGGTGTTTGGTGGAGGTTATAAAGAACAAGGGGGGTCCTTTGATGTTTCACTAAATTTTTGTTCGTGTTTGGTCGTGTTTGCTCGTGCTCGTTAGTAAGAAAAAGCAGTGTTCATACTCTTTTGAAACGGCTGCTCAGGGAGAAGTTGCAAAGAAGAGGGTGTATTCGAGGGGGGTAGAAAGACATAAGGCAAATTGCAATTTAAATGTTTTTAGATGCAGAGGGACCGGTGTGGGACAAAACTATGCTTCATTGACCCCTCTACAGGGTTGATCCGTCAACAATTAAGGGTGTTCATACTCTTTTGAAACACACTTTATATCTTCTGAACCAACCCCTGCAGTTCCAAAACAAAAACTTCTTCATCGATGGGGGATGTAAGGCTACCATACCCTATAGGGCTCTAGCGTACTTCCTCAAAAGTAGCTTTTGTTTGTGTTACACATGTACATATAGAGAATGTACATCCAAGTTTCGCCAAGAAACCCAGCTTGGTGGCGCTGCTTGTATTTACCTTTTGATAACGATTTTCCACGGAAAGAATTTATTTGAATGCTTTGAAATCTACATTCTATTATAATTGAGGCCATGTTTATTAAACCTCATAGGTAAAACACTTCAATTATTATCCAAAATAAAGTGTAAACAGCGCTTATACCACGGGCATCTGCTTAATGCTTGGTGCGTGCCACAGATGGCGCTCTATCTATTTTGTGCAGTTACCCAATCCCCCTATAACCCCCATGGGACTACGATTAGCGGTTCCAGAGTTTTATGGGAACGCACAGACTTACCATACTTTCTTTTATTATATATTTTATTTTATTTACAAGCGTCGAGGACGATCGAAAAACCGAGGTTTTTGACACTGACTGACAAAAATAATACTGGTTCACCTCAATGACGAAGAAAATAATGAAAAACATTGAAACTATTATTTTATTCGATAATGTAAACCACTTTCTATAACAAGAAGGGGTTGCAATCAAATTAAAAAAAAAAGAGTTAATAAAAAAATCCAACAAGAATTGAACCCACGACATCGAGACTCCCAGCCCGGCAACTTGACCGTTGCGCTATCGAAGCATTGGTGGTTAATGTACGCCAAACCCAGACACTTGGAACGCGCGCGCGACGCGATTTTCAAAAATTTGTTTCTGAAAGTACTGTTCAATGAAATTGAATCAATTTCGTTGATCAACCAAAAGTAGAACCGTTTACCTAGGAGGCGCTGGAAAGAAGCGAATCGAAATAAGATAATGCATACTGCCTTGGCTACTAGGTTGGCGAGGTATTCATGGTCGCGATGCTACGAAACCCCTGCAACGGAACAGTCACTCCGAAACGCCGAGAGCAACCCTCTGCCTCACTAACACTCGCAGCCAGCTGCAGCAGCGCGCGCAAACAAACGTCTATATATTTGACACAGTTTGTGTAGTCAGTGGTGATCATCGCATAAATCTTCTTCCTTTTCAATTTAGCATATCTTGCAAACCCGACAAGATACGTTGAATGCTATTGATCTTTTTTTTCAGAAACAATCCGGAATAAACGATGGTATAATTAAAAACTTTTTTCATCGCAAATTTCTATGTAAATTCAAGCATTGAAAACTTTAAAAATCAATCATGTGTAAACAACAATGAAAAACAAAATTTGGTTTCACTAGGAAAAATGATGAGATTTTTCTAAACGGGTTACAAAAAAATAAATTGTAAAAATGTTAATTTTTAGATTTGTTATGAATATTTGAACATTCAAACTCATCTAGCTTCTGGAGGTCCTAGCTTCTTAGGGGTTGAAGATAGGGTTAAAAAGTGTATAACCTTTTTTGTAGATAATTTTCAATAGGTCACGTATTTTTCAAAATATTAGCGAAGAACAGATTTTTCAACAATAAATAAATTTTGTACACCCTTCGCCGGGGGGTGATACTTCTTTTAATATGTTCCCTCTATTAATAACATCAAAACATAACTTTTCCCAAGTTTTCGCCATTATGTCTCATTTTTCGATTTAAACGGAAATTTGACTGGACTAAGTTTGTAGGGGACGGCGGTCGGTCAACGGATTTATCTCGCGACGCTTCGCGTCGCTCGAATTCGACAAAACACCGACCAAACGGATAGACGGGCTTTTACTCGACTGGCTTGTAACGCACCGATCGACGATCGATTGGGAATTCAAGAGAAGCGGTACGCACTCTGGTGGCTATAATGGTGAACTAGTTTCTGCCACATTATTTCCTAACCACACAATTGGGGGCTACGAAACACACCTTTTTATCGATTGTTTACCATTAATTTTTATTGATTTTGTGCCTCTCTTTTACCGTTTTTCTTTTATAATTTGTTACTGTAATATTTCATGTGTTGGTCGTTATAATTTAGTGTTAGAAAATATCTTTTTAAAGGCAGAACCGACCGCTCTAAACATGTCGTCTAATAACGATTATTGTTGTATGCTACAGTGTAATTCCTGGGCCAAAAAAGACACTGAAAGGAAATTAACTTAAGTTAATTTTCCTTATAAGGAAAATGCTAGACAGGTTTATGTAGAAAATGAGATTGAAAAGCATTTAATGGATCAAAGAAGAGCTTGGGTATGGGAACTGAAAATTGGTAAGCAGGTGTCCGAATGTATGAAAGTGTGCTCTCTTCATTTTGTCAAGGATGGTTATTTTAACAAAGGTAATAAATCACTATTGCAGTTCTTCAAAACTCTATTTTCTGCACAAAAAAATAATATAAATATAATAAATTAACCCTTGTCATCGGATAGAATTCTACCTTTACGTCGTCGGAAGAAGTCTGGCCAGTCTACAGGTAAAAATAGCGCGTAATATCCAGGTGTAACAATGTTTGCTATTGTGTATGGTGTGCTTGTGTGTATTGAAGTATGTGTAAGTGGAAATTGGTGTCCGAGGATGTGTGTGTGTGTGTGTGAGTGGCATTTTTTACCTGGAAAGTGTTTTGAAATGTAACGTGGACTGTTCACGTGGATAACCTCCTTGGAAATTTTTTATGTGTCGATATAGACATACAATATCATATAATAAATAATAGTGAAATTGCTTGCAAAAAAAAGCACTGCAATCCACATAGATAATCTACGTGGTGTTCCATGTGTACAGTCCACACGGAATTTCACGTGTGATTTCTTGTGGAATCCCAAGCGAATTATCTCCGCGAGCAGTCCACGTGGAATTCAACGTGGATTCATCAGTTCGTACGGAATACCCATTCACCACATGGACATCCGCGTGGATTCCGCGTGGACAGTACACGTGGAATTCCACGTGGATTTTTCAGGCAGTGCGGACAGTAAAGAAATAAGTAAAGAAACGAAAACAAAATTATTGAAAAAAATAGCAGTCATATGGCACCCGATATTGTACACAGAATGAAAAAACGCAATATTAGCTACTAGATAATAATAAACACTTCAACACATCATAAACAATTGAGCCCCAAATTACCGATTTTATTACTCCAAATCACAAAAATTTTCCATTCATACGTACGTATGAAACACAGTAGTCTGGCCAGACTATTCCGATGACCAACGTAGTAAAATGGTTTAAGGGGGTATTCTACAGTGCGGACTGTATTTTTACATGAAATTTGGAAATTGTTTTCCAGAAAATAAAAAAACATATTTGTATTCAGTTTTTTGCTATCTACTTACAAAGACAATTATTATTCAAAAATATATATACATAAAAAAAACAAAACAAAATGGCAGCTCTGTGAGCGGATGAAGTTGGGCGTGTCCGCTGCCCCGGGCGCCACGGCGTGCAGGCTGGACGCTGGTCAAGTGATGTGAAACATAAATTTAACCATTTATTTTATTTATTAACATATTTGGAAGGGATTGAGCCTACGTAGGGTTGAAATAATTAAATATTATAAAAGTTTATGAACTAAATGAAAAAATTCCATTTTTATTGCTTCTTTTTCGTATTAAAATGTCAATTAAAAGAGAAAAAAAAATAAATTCTTAATCAATTTTAGGTTCACTCCATGGGAAAAGTAATACAGATTATGCTGCAGAAATTTTAAACGAATCGGTTGAATAGTTTTTGAGCTATCCTGCACGCCAACTTTAAAGATGCGGTTCCGAGAAAAAGGCGTTTAAAGCCGGCTGCGCATGCTCGGAGCCCTATGCGCGTCGGAACACGAACACCTGTAATTTTCACATTTCAACGAATTTCGGGAAATCCATTTACAGGCAAATTCCTAAGGGTATAATAAACGCAAAAAGCAAGAAGAAAAAAAATTGTTTTTTGAAACCGTCACTGTAGAATACCCCCTTAAGCCACGCCCAAGACCATCACCGACACACAGAATTTGTATGGGTCATTTATTTCCGTTGTTTACATGCCAGTTGAGGATAACATGGAATATGCCGTCTGTAGTTGAATATTTTCCATCGAAATTAATAGTTTGATATTCAAAATAGTCTGGCCAAACTATTCCGATGACATAAGGGTTAAAAATACAAAAACTATAATACATTTTTGACATTTTAAAAATATTCTATATTGAAGGGACAAGATTCAAATATTAATTCGTTAAGGAGTTTGGGGAGGGATTGTAATCGGGGGTGAGGTGCAGGGGAAATCTATTGTTCTCCTGCAAGTTTTCAATCCCTGAAACTGAAAAACTTGAAAAATATTATTTACAAAAAATAATAAGTACAAATGGAAAAACTGTTTTTCACGTCTATTTCACTTTCAATTAATTTTTTCTTATAATTTAGAAAATGTATAATTATGTAAAAATGTTTTCTCTAATTTATGAAAAAATATCGAAAATCCGTCGGAAAACTGGCAATATGATGTGGCAGAGATAATTTTCAATGCAGTAGTTGGCTACATTGAGCACTAGATTTGAGTGCTTATGATGTGTGTTTATAACCTGTCTTAACCTCGATTTTCGAGAAAGAATTTATGCGTTGAAAGTGATTAGAGTGGAAAAGAAGGATTGTAAGTGCGTGAGGGAAAGGGGGACGTGTCTAGGGTGAATAGAAAGTATAAATTAGGATAGCTACGGCGGTATATACAGGGTCTCCACGTATGTTGTATACATAGGACGATATGGTACGTAACGATTTGTAGACTCTAGGTTGCACGCTATTGGTCGGAGATGCAAGGACGCCGAACGATTGGCTCTGCTATCGTCGGCAGACGGCAATCGTCGTGAAAGAAGTTCCCTAGGGCGTAGGCACCTAGCAGACGAGAAGGTATGGCGGTTGACACATACGACTTTACAAAGTGGAATTTTTCAGAGTAATTGTATTTTTTAGAAATAAAACGTGGTTTTCAAAGTTAATAAAATATTTCCACTCACGAAACGATTTCCTTCGCGTTTGTTTCGACCCTCGGACGCGCTTATTAATAAAAAGTAAAGATACAGTTAAATCGGAGTAATGAAGGAAGAGTGATAAATTTTGCGATAAATGTAAAATAATTAACGAGTGACGATAAGAGATAAGTGAACCGACGTGGAAGATTACAGTGACCAGGCAGTTCTCAGGATTTTTGAGTAGGGTAAGTGTAACGATAAATCGAGAGGAATAACAAAAATGAATTGTTTTGAAATAATTCAATTTCTTTATACTTTACAAAGGCAATAATAATACAAAAATTATTCGTAGAATTAAAGAAAATAATGAAGTCTTCATAGAAATCACTTCTACTATGGACGAAGCAAGACGACCCTAAACGAATGGATGACGGAAGAGTTCGACGATGTGCGTCAGCCTCCATGGAGAAATGTGCCAAAGACGAAGGACGATTGGTGTGCCGCTCATGAATTAGAAATAAATGAAACGTAAGATATTATTCATACAGAAAAAGAATGTAGTGCAGGTATTTATTTACCAGTACGACTCACATTACCATCCGCTAACCAACGATATTGAATATTTCAGCAAGCATCGATAACCAGGACCATGGTGAATGACTTTGCGTTCCGTAAGTGTACCTGCGATGAGCAACCTGATCGGGTGCTTTGTAAGAGCCTTGGGTTGGTGCCTCCCGCAGTAGTATCAGATTGCTCCCGACTGAAATCCTCCCTCGTTTCTGTCATTCAACAACGAGCATCAACTCCCCCGGAGGACCCGATTAGGTTGCTCATCGCAGGCACACTTGCGGAACGCAGTCATTCACCATGGTCCTGGTTATCGATGCTTGCTGAAATATTCAATATCGTTGGTTAGCGGATGGTAATGTGAGTCGTACTGGTAAATAAATACCTGCACTACATTCTTTTTCTGTATGAATAATATCTTACGTTTCATTTATTTCTAACTCATGAGCGGCACACCAATCGTCCTTCATCTTTGGCACATTACTCCATGGAGGCTGACACACACCGTCGAACTCTTCCGCCGTCCATTCGTCTAGGGTTGTCTTGCTTCGTCCATAGTCGAAGTGATTTCTATGAAGACTTCATTTTCTTTAATTCTACGAATAATTTTTGTATTATTATTGCCTTTGTGAAGTATACAGAAATTGAATGATTTCAAAACAATTCATTTTTGCTATTCCTCTCGATTTATCGTTACACTTACTCTACTCAAAAATCCTGAGAACTGCCTGGTCACTGGGGGGCAATTCTCGACACATGAGAAACGATTTCATGAACGGAATTATTATTTCGTTTGAGAAATTTTGTACACGGAATTTTTTCCCATACGAAACTCCTTCGTTAACGAAATTACTTTTTTCGTTGACGAAATTGTCATTCGTCGTTCTCGCTGTTTTCGTCAACGAATGTTGTTTGGTATTTGTATGCCGGTGAGTTGCATGACGAGGTGGTGGGCCGATGCGACGGGTCGTTGCTAAGTGATTAAACGATATTCTAAAAAGAAGACGTCGCTAAGGGATGTAAACACATTTTTCGTGTGAGAAAATTAATTTCGTTGACGAGATCTATCTTGGAAGGGATATTCGAGTCGTTAACGAAAGTGATCGACGAAATTTTACATCCGTTAACGAAAAATATTTTGTCCACGAAAAGCATTTCCCACGCGTCGAGAATAGCACCCCTGTAATCTTCCACGTCGGTTCACTGGTCTCTTATCGTCACTCGTTAATTATTTTACATTTATCGCAAGATTTATCACTCTTCCTTCATTACTCCGATTTAACTGTATTTTTACTTTTTATTAATAAGCGCGTCCGAGGGTCGAAATAAACGCGAAGGAAATCGTTTCGCGAATGGAAATATTTTATTAACTTTAAAAACCACGTTTTATTTCAAAAAAATACAATTAATCTGAAAAATTCCACTTTGTAAACAAACGTATTTGTCATCCGCCATACTTTCTCGTCTGCTAGGTGCCTGCGCCCTAGGGAACTTCTGTCGCGACGATTGACGTCTGCCGGCGATCGACAGAGCCAGTGGGTGCGTTCAGCAGATCATACCGCTCCGCAACTGTTGAGTGATTTTCGATGGTGATTGGCTAAATGTTCAATTTCAACCAATGACCGTCGAGTGCTCCCAAGGAGCGATATCTGCTGAACCCGCACAATCATTCGACGTCCTTGCATCTCCGACCAATAGCGAACAACCTAGATTCTACAAATCGCTACGTACCATATCGTCCTATGTATACAACATACGTGGAGACCCTGTAGACAACAGTTCGCACAGGAAAACAACGACAGTTTCGAGGCTAGGATTGTGAGGTTACACGATGTCGAAAACAGTGAATCAAGTAGAAGCCGCAGCGGATGGCGGTGAAGCGGTGCCGCGGGGAAGCGCGGCTTGCTCTTGCGAAAACCGCCGCGGATGGTTAGTCACTATGAAAGTGTCCGCGCGGTATCCGCGTCCGATGCCGGCGTCCGCTCATCCGCACGGTTACGCGGATGCCAGTGCGTTGTCTGCCATAGGTATATTCCTATAATAAATTAACATCCGCGCGACCGCCATCCGCCGTGTTCACGGCTCGTGCGTTCTGCTACTAAGGGCCGGTTTTACCAACAGGTATAAACGCGGTATAGCGCTATACTGAGAATAACCATAAGGCTTATTGCTGGTTATTCTCAGTATAGCGCTATACCGCATTTATACCGTGTTGGTAAAACCGGCCCTAAGAGGAGCAAACGTTGGAAAAGTAAATGGCGATTGCAACGTTGCCACATTTCTCAAGAAATTCGTTTTCTCTACAAATGACATTTTCCCTATTACTCTATTTAATTTCTCGACAACAAAACACAGGAAGAGTTTAAAAATAATACCAAATTAAAGTTGATTAATTATTCTATAACGTTTAATTTTTTTAGAAATTTACCATTATTTCTTTTCAAAATGTCGAATTTTTTTCATCGACCCTGCATTGCAGAATTGTAAGTACTGTCATTATTTTAACGATAACACAGGTTTACAAAAAAAAAAGTCCAGACTATTTGACCGGACCATGGTATTCCGAGGTATTTTTGCGTCCTGAATCCGATCCCGAGATCATCTGAGCCCCATCACGTCAGAAAAACGAGATTTGCAACGAGGAGGTTGCCACTGCAGACGCACAAATTTTTGACTCATGTTCTGCATGCTGTTTCATAGGGCCGATTGTACACGAACAATCGGCTTTACAGAAGGGTCTTTATTGTTCGGATACAAACAATGTTCCCAAGAAGTCCCCTAACATGATGCGAAATTTCAGACGAATGGGTTGAGCAGTTCTCGAGATATGGAAGTTTTCCGTCAAGTTTCTGCGTCTTGGCAGGGAGCTTAAACTCGTGAGTTGGTAAGATTCCTTCGTCAACTTACAGCAAATTTGTGCCGTCCAATTGTGTTGGTTGTAATGTCTTTGAAAAGGGCAAGAGCCCGCGAAATAAATAAATAAGGAAATGGGACTGCCCTGAGCAGCACCCAGAGCATAGGTTCGTTCCAACTAACATGAGAACTGGTTCTGAACTCGGCGGAGTGTGCGCAGTCTGACTTAGCCGTTCCAACAAACACAGAACTGGTTCTGGAACGACTCCAAAGAGCGTTCCAACTAAACTGCGAACTGTAACAGAACGGTTCTAGAACGGTAATTCCAGTCCCTAGTTCTGAGTTGGGACGATTTTCTAGCCCACGCGTAGTAAGGCGCGAGACACGCTCTATTTGAATCGGTGAGTCCAAGAACAGTACAAATGCATAAAGATAGAAATGTATACAAAAGGTGGACAAGCCTCCCTGTGCTGTGTGCGATCCTGTGTTCCAACACATCCCATGAATTAAGTTCTAGAACGCATCTGACTGGCGCATGCGCATTAAATAATTCTTAACTAGTTCCAGGACGGTTCTAGAACTGTCCTAAAATGCTTGTTGGAACGAACCTCATGACTCCAAGGTTCTAAGGCCATTAGGGTCAGTGCTGGGTCCACTGTCAATATGTCACAGTGAACGGATCGCCGGAATCGGATGCCTTGACAGGGAGATCGTAATCCGCGAGATACAACGATCATGGCAACATTTTATCCACTGTAGTGGTTCTGTGATAGTCCCGGTCGAGATTTAGGACTCCATTCCAATGTTTGGAAGGTATTCAAGACCTAAACAGCTACCCTCCAACTCAACAGGTCGCTTGAGAAATTGTCCCGGGTCCAGTTCCAAAAAATGGTCATTTTAACCTCTAAATGACCTTGAAATCTCGTTTTTCTGACGTGATGGGGCTCAGATGACCTCGGGATCGGATTCAGGACGCAAAAATACCTCGGAATACCATGGTCCGGTCAAATAGTCCGGACTTTTTTTTTTTGTAAACCTGTGTAATTAATCAAAATTTGATGAAATAATACATTTTAGTATATTTTAAATAAATGTTGAATAATTTTAGCATTGGTAAAGTATTTTATGTAGCATGAAATTCAGATGAAGTTAGAAAAGAAATGAAATTATTTTTTTTTTTTCAAAAACTGCACATGAAAAATCTGAAACAATTACAGTCATTAGAATAATTCCATAATTATTTGATAATTTTTTCTGATTTTTTTCATCATTTTGACTTTACTCCCCAAACTCCTTAAGATTCTATCGAACTTAAATTTTCATATAATCAATAATATATTTTATTTCAAATTTTTGGGAGTTTAACCCTCTATTGCATATTGTTCCCATATGGGAACACAAACTTAGAATTTGTATGCAGGGCTGCCTATGCGTGATACGTTTGTGTCACGCATGGTGTGCCCTTCCAGGAACGTTGTATAAATTATTGATGCAGCCGCTGTTCGGTAGATGTCGCGAGCAGTTGCGAATCAGAATTTTATATCCAAACTGATCAATTTTCGCACTGGCCTGAATGGACTGAAGCTAGAGAACGTTGCAAAAAATTGGGATGCAAAGTGAAATCTAGGGTAAAATGCCAAAAATGTAAGATACACTTATGTTTTCACTCTAAAAGTAACTGTTTTGTTCAGTTTATTTTAAAATAAAACTTGTTTCTGTGCATGTTGTTCTCAATTGGTCCCAAACAAAAATTACCCCTAAATCACACTTTTTTGGTGAAATTATCACATAATGTCACTGTCTATCAACAAATAATGCACAAAAGTAGCTCTGAAATTTTTCCAAGCAAAAAAAAATTTCAAATAAATTCAGGCAATAGAGGGTTAACTTCATGTTATAGGTTAAAGGAAATTTTTCCTTGTTATTACAGGGTTAGCCACACAAAGAGGTCGATTATCTGTGGCATAACTCTGTGGTACTAAGTTAAAACCCGATATGTCAAGAAAGTTGATTTTTCAGGAGACGCTTCAAACCACCGACCAATTCAATGGGCGTAGAGCGTAATCGGAATATTATTTTGTTAAGAGGCCGACACACCCCGTCTGGAAATGCCCGAAAAGTTGTCGCGGCTGTAAAGCGATAATTCCAACATGGTGCATAAGAACCTTTTGTACTTTTCGCCACCACACTTAAAAACATAAATCTAGGGCCCTATAGAAAAAAAAAAATTTCTTTGGTGTAATCAATCGGCGACCTTACCAATATACCTATATTTTGCAAGTTGTAAAGGCGGAAACAATCAAAGTATTGAAATGAATTCTTCTATGGGACCCTAAAATAAACCTTGTACAAGGTACTACCACCTGTTGCACGAAAGATTTCTCAAAGCCCATTGCAGAAAACCTTTATTTTAAACCTATTACTCGTCTACTTTTATCAGCCGAGTAATGCATCCATCTAGCGTCTTCACTACGTACGAACTGCGGGGTTGTCAGATTTGTCTCCGCCACGAATAGCAGAATATCGTCGGTCTTATCACGTAAGGGCGTATCTCACAAGGAGACCCCGGCAGATGTCAAATCGATTTTGTCTTGAGAACTTCTTGGAATAGCGTCGCGCGCGCGTTCCAAGGGTCTTCGGAATTGGCGTGCATCATGTTACCAGTGCTTCGATAGCGCAACGGTTAAGTTGCCGGGTTGGGAGTCTCGATGTCGCGGGTTCAAGTCTTGTCGAGCTTTTTTTTTATTAACTTTTTTCATTCGATTACAATCTCTTCTTGTTATAGAAAGTGGTTTACACTATCGAATAAAATAAGTTTCAATTTTTTTTTATAGTTTTACGTTATTTTTTTCCTCGTTGAGGTGAACCAATATTATTGCCAACCAGGCCGTTTTTCGAAAATGTCAATGAAATTTGCTTTCCCATAACGTTTTTAAAGTGTAAATGTGCGTGTGGCAACATTCCATTCGTCAAATGCTCATGATGTCAAAATACGGTGTGCTTCAAATGTTTTTTCGACAATTATCATCCAAAATCATGTACAAAATCTTCGGCAGCCAAAAATGCCCATGACGAAATGTAAGAATAAAAAAAATGCAACGATGTTTCCAATTGCTACAAATAATGTTGGTTCACCTCAACGAGGAAGAAAATAACGTAAAACTATGAAAAAAAATTGAAACTCTTATTTTATTCGATAACACAGGCACACAAAAAAAGGCCTTGTTCCCGGAACCAGACCAGTATATCTTTATGTTTTTGGGGTCGCTGAATCCGAATCCGGTGTCCGTTTGTCTCCATCACGTCACATTTTTTTTTAATCTCAAAAAACCATCAATAGATCATGATTTTCAAAAAGTTAATGGACTTAAACCAAATTCGCTATAGGGGTTTTTTTGGGTCGCTGATCACGAATCTGAAATAGGATTTCAAAAATGCAAAATGGCGGATCCAATATGGCGGACGAGATTTTTTAAAATCGACGGATTTATGCCGAATTTGGTATAAGGGGGTTTTTTGGGTCGCTGATCATAAATCTGAAGTCAGATTTAAAAAATTCAAGATGGCGGATCCAATATGGAGGACGAGATTTTCGAAAATAGACGGATTCATGCCAAATTTGGTATAGGGTTTTTTTTTCGATCGCTAATGACGAATATGAAGTTATATTTACAAAAATTCAAAATTTTCGAAAATCTTGTCCTCCATATTGGATCCGCCATCTTGAATTTTTAAAATCTGACTTCAGATTCATGATCAGCGACCCAAAAAACCTCCTTATACCAAATTCGGTATGAATCCGTCGATTTTCAAAAATCTCGTCCGCCATATTGGATCCGCCATCTTGACTTTTTGAAATCCGATTTCAGATTCGTGATCAGCGACCCAAAAAACCCCTTATAGCGAATTTAGTTTGTCCATTAACTTTTTGAAAATCATGATCTATTGATGGTTTTTTGAGATTAAAAAAAAAATGTGACGTGATGGAGACAAACGGACACCGGATTCGGATTCAACGACTCCAAAAACATAAAGATATGCTGGTCTGGTTCTGGGAACAAGACCTTTTTTTTTTGTGTGCCTGTGTAATGTAAACCACTTTTTATAACAAGAGAGAAGGGATTGTAATCGAATGAAAAAAGTTAATAAAAAAAGACCCAACAAGACTTGAACTCGCGACACCGAAACTCCCAGCCCGGCAACTTAACCGTTGCGCTATCGAAGCATTGGTGACGTGATGTATGCCAATCCCGGAGACACTTGGAACGCGCGCGCGACGCGATTTTCACAAATTTTTTTCTTCGCCTTGAATGCCTTTTAAATCACACATATGGGTCTATCCTAAGTTAGGCCTATACGTGAGATTTAAATCTTGATTATTTTGAGATACGACGAAAAAAATATATAGAGAATAGCAAAAGTATAAAATTTTGAGGTACGGCGGATAATTTTTTATGGGCATTCTTTAGAGACTAATTGGGTTTTTCAAAAATCAAAGATGGTGACTCTGGCACTAGCAACTTGAAAAATTCAAATAGCAAGGGGGGTCGTGTTGCACATAATATTAAAGCCAGTCAAATTAACTACGCAATGGTTTTTCAACAATTTGAATCGGTCAATCCATCTCAAAGTTACAAGGGTTTGAATCCGGGTTGCAATAAGCATTTCGGGACCACGTATCTGCTGCGGTATCCCGGTCTAAACGGGAGCGAGCCATGCTCTCGCCACTGAGGCCGGACCGTGTCTACACTGCATGCATTCGGCAACATCGCTAACCTCGCGTAGCTCCACCCCCTTCTAGCGTTTTAATATTACCTCGTCTCACCGCTGCCCCGCAGCAGAAACTAGTGGGTCTGGTATGTCGGCCTCTTAACCTACAAGTTTTTGGTGATTTGGAGCCATATCGGGTTTTGCCATCATATTCTTCATTGCTGACTGTACATATTGACATTAAAAACAAAAAATCGCTTTTTTTTTGACATCGGGTTTTGACTTAGTACCACAGAACTAATTTTTCAGCCTCTATACTATGTGATGAAAGATTTTTATAAACATGATTTATGTTTTAATTACCATTACAATGCAACCTCTATCACAATACACGCTAATTGAAACAGAGAAAATAGTCCGATCGAAGGAATTTCTGCAGGAATTGCAAGTCCAAACCGAAAATGCAGCAAATAAGAATAAAAAACAGATGAAAATTACAATTTTTTCCAGAGCCTCAGACAAAAATTAATATTCCATTACGTATATATTCCCTTATTTTTTGTTATAATAAAATTAAAATGAAAAAAGTGGATTTTAGTGTATTTTCGTTAATCCGAACGATTCGATAATCCCAATAGAGTCTGGCAAAGAGGTGTTCGGATTAAAGAGGTTGTACTGTACTTAAGGGTTCGTTTAATTTTTT
The DNA here is from genome assembly GCA_963678675.1 of Xiphydria camelus. Lineage (NCBI taxonomy): Eukaryota > Metazoa > Arthropoda > Insecta > Hymenoptera > Xiphydriidae > Xiphydria > Xiphydria camelus. The sequence goes on from OY783195.1 coordinate 15,106,289, forward strand.
TTACCATCTACGAAGCCAGACCAAATGGAAAATTTGTTTTAGACATTCATCAACAAAAGTCCTTTAAAGTGTTATAAGCTCGCTTACTATAAGAACCTTTTTTATAAAAACTGACCTCGGACTTGAACTGTAAGTACCATACCCCGACTCTTTTCTGTGTAATTATTAGATATTTTTTGCTATAAAATAATTTTAAAAAACTTGACAACAAAGCAAAAAAATAACAAATTAACACCAAAATTCATGAACCGAAAGTGAGGTTGGAAAATGATGTTGCAGAAACTAGTTCCAGTAATAGCCATCTGGCGCTGCGATCTTAATTTGGATTCCCAATAGCATACTGCATCCCATTGGCGGCCGATGCGTGGTGGGGGGAACGCGATTGGTGGGGGGACGCCCCGGTAGGCAACTGGTTGACCGATGCATCAGTGGGCGATTGGTGGGAGAGGTTTCGGGTCGGTCGGTCGTCGATCCGAAAAACTATTTTATAGAATAGAGAGATAATACCGTCATTGTGTGTGTGTGTGTGCACCGGTATCCGTCAGTGTATCAATATCCGACACTTATTGTATATTTTAAAGAATATACCTACCAATGCATTTTGTTCTATATCATTTAAAAATTTTTACTATAATCTGTTACATCTATACATAATTGTGACCAAATTTCATAAGGGTTTTTTGCTGCAGTGCTTTAAATCGCTTATTGAAAATTGTAACTCACGACGAGTGGGTTTTCGCCGCCTTAAATAACGCTTGGAGGTTAGAGTGCACTCACGTTGTAATTCTTCATATCTTCGTCATGTAAGTATGAAATATATTGAATAATATAAGCATTTACAGGGAATTAACTGTACTATTTATTTATATTTTAATAATTCAGCAATAATTTTTTTAACGCAAAAATCAGTCTGTCGGCGTAGTGGAACGCGTGAAATTGGCTAGGTTCTGGTATCCGACAGTTGGTTTTGGCACTTTTTGTATTGGAAAAATTTGTATAGGTTATGTACCGCCACTGCACCGGTATCTGACAATTTAAGGTTCGACCACCTACCTAATTGTTTAAAAAAATAAAACTCACGACGAGTGGGTTTTCGCCGCCAAAAATAACGCTTGGAGGTTAGGGTGCACCCACGTTGTAATTCTTTATATCTTCGTCATGTAAGTATGAAATATATTGAATAATATAAGTATTTACAGGGAATTGACTGTACTATTTTTTCTATTTTAATAATTCAGCAATAATTTTTTATTGCTGAGCAACAGCCAAACTGAAGATTCGCCCGTACCTGAATGTCCAATACCTGATATGCCGTCTCCATTTAAAACAGCTCTGACTTGGCCTTCTGTGAAGAAAAAATCACAGAAGAAACCAAAACCAGTTGTCAATCTATCTTCAGTACTCACCTGTGACACTTATAACAGTTATCACAGACAGAAACAGGAAGAGAAATGAAAACTGGAAGAAGAGAGACTCATGAAACGTGAAGAGAAGCAGAAAAAACAAGCACTTAAGAAGCAAGATGCAGAACTTTGGAAGACAGCTGGGGATATAAAGAAACAGCAGAAAGAAAAGGCCGATGAAGAAAAGAGACTCCAGAAAGAGCAAAAAAAGGCGAGAAGAGAACGGAATGAAAAAAGAGCAAGAAAAACTTGAGAAAGCTCAGAGAAAGAAGAGCATAAAGGTGGAAAAAGAGGAGGAACATATTAAAAAAAACATATATCAACTGTCGCTAAGACAATTAAAAAAGAATCGATCAATGAAGACGAACAGAAATGTGATGAAACTGGTGATGAAAGTCAGTCAATGAAAGTATCGACACCAAAGGAAAGAAAATACGAAGATTAGTGAAGCCAATATTCATTTAAATTTCCTAATAATGTTATTTTATTCGTGGATATGTATAATTTGTTAGTTAAAAAATAAATATATCGTAAGTTTCGTTCATTTCAATTATTAAAGTGTATTTCTCTACAAACATAACCTTATTGTCGAAAACTGGCTACACTGGGTGTCGGATACTAGCGCACATGGGTTTTTGACTGTCGTATACTGACTCATCGGAGGAGCATTTCTATTTATTTATTATCAAATTATTAAATATGTATCTAAAGCTGCAAATAATTTTAAAAAAAAAGAAAACATTTCAATTTATCTAATGCATTCATTTAAATTTACAGTAGGTGGAATAATTTTTTTTTTCCATTTGACTATAGGTGGTCGAACCTTAAACTGTCGGATATCGGTGCAGTGACGGTACTTTATTTTCCTAACACATTTCTTATTTTCATCTATTTCATTTATTTTTAACATATGAACGCACAGAATCATATACAGGGTGTTACTTAATGATAGGCCGTAATTGCAAGGGCACATTACTGAATCAATTTCCAGTAGAAAAGTTCATATTAACATGTGTCCTAAAATGTACACTTTTTTTTGTCAATATTATTCGTGAGACTGTCCCCCGGGACGCCACTGGAACTCATAATTATCTTCTAGTTAGTGCTTACTTAGCGTCTTATTACAATAAACAACAGTGCCAAATGTCAACAAAATCGGCACAAGGATCTTTGAAATATTATTAAAAAACCGATTTTTTTTAAACTGACGTCCTGTATCTTGAAAAAAAGACATTTTAGGACACATGTTAATATGAATTTTTCTACTGGAAATTGATTCAGTAATGTGCCCTTGCAATTACGGCCTATCATTAAGTAACACCCTGTATATAGGATTTATTCTGGAAGAGACAAAATAGTTTATACAGTATTTAAAACTTTGAATTAAAGTTTGTGTACGAAAACGTAAGGTGCTTTAAGTCGTCAGTCCAGCTGCCGGCTCCATTAAATTACTAAATACCGGTATACGATGCATAATTAGTTTTCCGAAATTTTGCATCTTACAAATACTTACATCATTAGGCAATCTTATATTGAGAATATGCCATATGTTATTTCTGTTTATACAGTATGTCCAACTGCAAAGTATACGAAGGGACACGTAGTCTTATGATGATTGTCATAGTACTTTTTCGAGATCGAAACTGCCCTTACATAATTTTTCATGCACATGACACATACTGTTACATCATTCATACATACTGTTTACGTGAAAAATTGCGCATATACAGTTTCAATTTCGAAAAAGTACTACAACAATCAACATAAAACTACGGGTCCCTTTGTACACTTAGCTCTCAGACATACTGTATACAGGGTCTGGATTTGGAGCTGCAACATAACAAATATAATGTAGACGATTTTCTGGAAATATAAACATTGAATGCTATCGTTGATTGGTCATGGAGGGTAGGAGAGGCTAAGCAGGACTGGCGTCTGCCAATGATGAAACTCTTAAATTGAGGTAAGTCTCCTGATTCTACTAAGAACTAGAGTAAAATCTAACAAGAATCAAGCGTACCTACCTGATTGAAGTGTTTCATCAGCGACAGATGCTAGTCCCGCTTATCCTCTCCTACCCTCCATGACCAATCAATGCTAGTGCTCATCGACTATACTTCCACAAAATCGTCTATGTTATATCGACGTGCCCTAAAAGAAATCACGTAATTTGGCATTGGATTTAAAAAACACGTATCTCAATTGAGGGAGTCAGTGGAAAAGTGGTACAAGTCACGATTTGGATTATTTGAGTTAACTGCAAAAATGCATATAGTTAAAGTAAATATCTGTTTCGAAAAAAAATGGTATAAGTGTATAATGGTATGGTTGCCACTTATACCACTTTTTTTTCTAAACAGATATTTACTTTAACTATGCATTTTTACAGTTAACTCAAATAATCCAAATTCTGACTTGTACTACTTTTCCACTGACCCCCTCAATTGTAACAGTTGAAAAATACGTTACTCACGCCGAGATGCGTGTTTTCTAACTGCAACGCCGAGTTACGTGATTTCTTTTAGGACTCGTCGATATTTACTGTTTCCGATTCAAGTCCGGATCCAGTATGTTTGATATTTGGGAACATAGAGCATAACACTAAATTTTAACAAATATATAAACTCTGACGGTACAATGCGTGTTTTCGAATAAGGCAAAAATTTCAGGCATTTTATGCTGCTATAATGACATCCTAATTCAGAAATAAAGTTTTTGCGTGCCATATTCAACATTTCTGTCTATCTGGAATTGGTCCTCGAAGACCCCACAGCGCATGCACCGAGATAACAAAATGATTGTTTACTCGAAGAATATCACCAAGTAAAAAACTTTGGTTATATGTACCACTTTTTGCTAGTTCGTCGCATTAAGGTGATGAATAGAGTTGAAAGTGGAAAAGCACGAGATTTTGGAAATACATCTAAGTTGCAAGGGTTTTTACGGAAATAAGAGGAAGAGGAGGAGGAGGAGGAGGAGGAATCAACCACGGCCAATCAACGATGGCGCTCATCATCTACAGTTCCACAAAATCGTATACCATATTTGCTATCTCGCAGATCCAATGACTCACCCTGTAAGCGATACTCTGTAGTACACTCTAAACCGTATAGTCTGTTTGATCGCGGACATATGGTACACTATTGATTGCCAATTTGAGAATGCTGTAATGATTGGTTCTGACAACTTACCAGTACCCGGCGATCGTTCCTGTAGAAAATCCCTAAGCTCTGTTCCTCTAGCAGCCATAAAAACACGGGGGAAGGGGGGTTGCGTACAGAAGAGATGTCAAACATTGTAGCACATAATTGTTGGAATGTGATATGTATCCTTAAACTAAAATATTCTGCCTTTTGATGACTACTATTATGCGTCTCTTTTTCGCGATGCTAATTGGTGCACTAATTTCAGAACGCAATAATCCTAATCAATGTTTAACATTTCCCGCATGGCCACGTGATTTATGTCTGCCCGGTAATTCAGCTTAGTGATTTTCTTTATAAGTTATTATCAGGCACTGAAAAACACTGGAACCAATCCTGTCCCAATCTCAGATCGAAGACCAATATTGTCGTTTAAAGAATACTACTGCATATCAGCTATCCTTGAATACACACTGTACATCATCTAATTAAATTTGAAACTTTGCAAATTTGTCCTCCACGGCGTGGAGACAAAACGTCCATGAAATAAAATTTTTAATTTCAAGGGCGAATGAATCATTATTTATTAGAAATGAAGAAAGATATTTCCTTTTTTGCTTACCACTCTAGCAAATAAGCGCAGCGTCTCCAGGTCTTCCAATATATTACTAGCTTTCGTAGTTACCAGTAACATGTACAACTTCTCCAAAGGCTGATAAACATATCGCACGGATTCCGTTTCTACAAAAGTATGTTGCTTACCGGTGCTCATTAACTTAGGGAACGCAGCCAGTAATCCTTCTATTCTGGCTTTTGTCATTTCAACAAATTGGCGAGAGATTATAGCTGGAAAGAAGAAGATAAATAAATTGACAAGTAAATTATTGCGAGATAAAAATATTTGTACCTGGACGCACAAAATATAATAAAGGTACAAAGATCAAATATCTAGATCGATATGCATAATTTGGAAAATATCCGCAAATTTAAAGCTACACCATGAATATATACTAGAATAATTACGTAGTTGACAATATAAGGTGGTTATAATATATCAATACTAAGACTAAACGTTAAAAAGATTATTCGATCCAATAGGACACACACATCATACACGTTAAAGCAAGGCTATATTACGCGTTTATGGCAAAAAATCTGAAACATCTACTCACTCTTTCCCGCCTTTGAACATACCGCAGCCGCAATAAGTACCTAAAACAGAATTTCGATAATACATTCCCCGTCTCGTAAACTATGTATTTACTAACGCCAACGGGAGTCTCTCGGGGTAACTGTCTACAATTGACATCTGGGGGTGGCACTTGGATTTTGGCGTGATCGTCTTTCGCGCTATTAACATCGACCAGGGGGGTGCAATATAACTTTCTGCAAAAGTAAGATACTCACCATTTTACGTTAACAAAATATTTGCTCTTCTATACCGTACAACTCCTATATATCCGTTCGTATAAAATCTCTACACATTCGCTGCACATTACACACGGTAAAAGTATAATAGGGGGCGCGTTTCAGCTGACGTGTACAAACGTGACGTTTTATGTAGTACCTATGTACACCCGTGGACACGAAATCTGTCGCTGGTGACTTTTTTTAAATGATATTTTTAAACGTACTAACCAATGATTAACAATCCTCATGCTTTAATTAACGAAAGTAGATGCCACCGTAGCTAATGAGAACATGAGAATTAATTGTTCATTGGTTAGTACGTTTAAAAAAAAACATTTAAAAAAGTCACCAGCGACAGAATGCGTGAGCACGGGTGTGTTTTTTACGCTTAGCACCTCAGCCAGACGCTAGGCAAGTACACCCAGGGACACGGCATCTGTCGCTGGTGACTTTTTTTAAACGTTATTTTTAAACGTACTAACCAATGAATAATTAATTCTCATGAGCTCATTAGCTACGGTGGCGTCTACTCTCGTTAATGAAAGCATGAGGATTATTAATTATTGGTTAGTACGTTTAAAAATAACGTTTAAAAAAAGTCACCAGCGACAGATAAAGTGTCCCCGGGTGTACACCCGTGCTCACGGAATCTGTCGCTGGTGACTTTTTTTAAACCTTATTTTTAAACGTACTAACCAGTGAACAATTAATTCTCATGCCCTCATTAGCTACGGTGACGTCTACTCTCGTTAATGAAAGCACGAGGATTGATTAATCATTGGTTAGTACGTTTAAAAATAACATTTAAAAAAAGTCACCAGCGACAGATTTTTGGCGAAAAGAGCGATCGCCATGTTATCAGCGGAGCGTTTCGTCCCGGAGTCGGCCTGTGGACTCGTCAGTAAGGCTAGGCTGACTCCTGCCTTAGACGCTCTGTGTGCTCTGTCCTCCGTGGTTGTCGAACAGCTTCGGTCTTATGTAGAAACGTACTCGTGTTCGACCACTAGTGAGAAAGGCAGCGCCATCTGGTGGCGGGCCGCCACAGTACTCCCCCCAGTGACGGCTGCTGGAGGCAGGCGTAACGATGTGGAAGATGGTGGTATGCGTGGCGATGGCTGTGTGAGCGTGGTTCTATGTGACAGGGACATCATGAGTTGGAAATTCCGCCGGTGTTCGTCGCAGCGTGTGAGAGGTCGATCCTGTGTGTGTGTGTGTGTGTGTGTGATGATGCGGCTGCTGCCTGCGTGGGTCCAGCATGGCCGTGTGTGTGCGTGCGCTGGTCTGGGGCTGCTGCCTGCGTGGGTCTAGCATGGCCTTGTGTGTGAGCGCTGGTGCTGTGGCTGCTGCCTGCGTGGGTCTAGCATGGCCGTATGTGTGTGCGCTGGCATGGCTGGTGCTCTGGGGCGTCGTGGCCGTGTGTGTGTGGCTGGTGCTGTGAGCGTCGTGGCCGTGTGCGTGAGCGCTGGTGTGGCTGGTGCTGGCTAAGAGCGTCGTGGCCGTGTGCGTGTGGTTGGCTCTGCTTCCGGATGAAGGTGTCCTATCATGGGAGTTCCTTGGTCCAGAAGGTATGCTGCAGGAATGATGATCTTCTCCGCTGCATCACGTCGGGGTCACCACTTTGGCGAAAAGAGCGATCGCCATGTTATCGGCGGAGCGTTTCGTCCCGGAGTCGGCCTGTGGACTCGTCAGTAAGGCTAGGCCGACTCCTGCCTTAGACGCTCTGTGTGCTCTGTCCTCCGTGGTTGTCGAACAGCTTCGGTCTTATGTAGAAACGTACTCGTGTTCGACCACTAGTGAGAAAGGCAGCGCCATCTGGTGGCGGGCCGCCACAAATCACCGACGCGCGCGCGACCTCGTGGACATTTCACGCAACTCTAGGAGGATAAGTGAATGTCATTTTTAAACATACTGACCAATGAACAATTAATTCTCATGCCCTCATTAGCTACGGTGGCGTTTACCCTCGTTAATGAAAACATTAGGATTGATTAATCATTAGTTAGTACGTTTAAAAGTAACATTTAAAAAAGTCACCAGCGACAGATTCCGAGTCCCTAGGTGTACGGTCACCGGTCTGTTGACAGTTGAACCAGCTTAGTTTTGAGAGTTTTAAATTAATACAAATTAATTATGAGTCTCATAATAACTAACGGGTTTAATTATTAACTGTTTCACAGGGTCCCAGCCAGTTAACAATTAAATCTCATACTTTCATTAGCTACTGCGGCGTTTGCCCTGGCTAAAGTGGCCCGGAGACGGTCAATAATAAGTGCTTTCCATTTAACTGATACGAGTCGACACAAAATTAATCCATTGGTTCTTTCTGCTGGAGCCTGCCAATCAGTTGGTGGTTCTAATAGAAGTGTGTCGACTTCTGTCATAAATGGAAAGCACCCAATATTGTCAATAAAATTGATCAATTGGGTGTTTTAGCATTTTTCAGAACTGGCTTAAAAAGAAGATTATCGTGTATATATATAGGCTATTATCGTGTATATACCGTATGTCCAATGGCTAGTCGAGCAGGTGCAGCGACCTGAATTTTCCTGAAATTTGACTTCGACAGTGTTTTAGTTAGAGTTGGCTTTGGAAGATGGCGTTACGTACGAGCGAAATATTTGAAATGGTAAAAGCGGGAGGTAGATAAATGCGGGAGATCGAAGTGTAACCTCAAAATTGTGAATGTTTAAATAATGGTGAGTAATTGTTTGAAATGATAAGACATAATAATTATGGTTTCTTTTCGATGTTCAACCAAATAACACGACTGATACCTAATTGCAGAGAGAAACTGATGCGACTGGCAGTCGTGGAGGAAGGGGCTACCGTCAACGTGGTCCTCGTCAGAGTGGTCGAGCTGTGCCTCGGCGACGAAAGATGCAATTGAAATGAAATTAAAGTATGAGCAAGGTGAAAATTGGAAGGCATGGAAAGAAAACGCGGCAGAGTCGTTGACAGAAGGAGTGAGTGAAGTGCGAAAGAAAAGTGCAGTGACGCCAAAAAACCATGTGGAAGACGGTGACGAACAGCAGCAGCAGCTGGTCGATACTGCTCAATTCCGCACCAGCTCCTGAATGATATCTCGCCGATCGCGATACGCAGCCGCTCCTGTGGGCAATGATTCCAGATACTCGAGTCGTAGTCGCAGCAAGGACAGCAGCAGCAGCAGCAGCAGCATCGACGGCAGGGGCACTATTGTAAAGCGAAGGCAGTCCAAGACCGACCCGGATAGCTGTAAGAGAAAGACGCATCGGCGGAAGCAAGACTTGCAATGAGAGTGTAGTAAAAGGAAGAAGAAAAATAACAGAGACGAGACGATGAGACGGAGGAGGAAGTCGTCACCACGAAGAGTTCCTGAAACGGTACCAGTACTAGCAACGTGCGAAGAGTTCAAGAGAACGGGCCATCTACACCCAGTCGCAAATCATGCCGAGTTCATGTGACACCCGACAGCGGCATCACGTCAGGAGTATGAACGGTGGAGAAGAACGGGAGCCTTGCTGAAAAAGGAAGGAGCAGTGTTGGCGGTGGCGGTGACAGCCCGGATCATGAGCCAAGGCTGAAGAACCTTGAGCGTTTTGGATAAAAAGTGGACGTGACTCGAAGCAGTTATCGTAATCGATTTACGCCGACACTGGTGCCGCAGCTAATCTCGATCACAATGAATTCTTCCAACTAGAGGCGGTTTCTGTATCATTCGTCGCCGTTGATACTTTCCCTCTTAATCCTTGTACATAATGCAGCTGTAATTCCTTGAAGTATATTTTTATAATATTAAGTTTGATCTGCAACCCTTTCATCTTTCCTATTGTAACACTCTCGTAACCATACGATCCGATTATTTTATATTCATAAGGTTTTATCAGCTTTACGTTATTCCTCGTTATTTTCGTTATTTAACCTTGCATTTATAAATTATTACTGATGGATTATTAATAAATTAATTAATGAAACTGACTCTACTGGCTTGTGCTATTTTTCTCGTCTCGTATTTCCTTCCGTAAGATATTTTAATAAATGTACCCCTTCGATCTTTAAGAGTTTAGTTGAAATAAGCAAGACGGATAGTGGACAGAGTTTAGGCATTAGGAGGCATACTCTTAGACCTCGATGTCGAATAACATAATAACAGAATGAACGAAATCGGCGAGATACATCTGAAACGGTATTAAAGCTAATTTTATGAATGAAGAAATTCTAATAAATCATGATTACACGAATTCCTGTCCCGCTGATTGTGACATCTTTTATGCCTCCTAATGCCTAGACTTTGTCCACTATCCGTCTTGCTTATTCCAACTAAACTCTTAAAGATCGAAGGGGAACATTTATTAAAATATCTTACGGAAGGAAATATGAGACGAAAAATAGCGCAAGCCAGTAGAGTCACTTTCATTAATTAATTTATTAATAATCCATCAGTAATAATTTATAAATGCAAGGTTAAATAACGAAAATAACGAGGAATAACGTAAAGCTGATAAAACATTATGAATATAAAATAATCGGATCGTATGGTTACGAGAGTGTTACAATAGGAAAGATGAAAGGGTTTCAGAGATCAAACTTAATATTATAAAAATTTACTTCAAGGAATCACAGATGCATTATGTACAAGGATTAAGAGGAAAAGGATCAACGGCGACGAGTGATACAGAAACCACCTCTAGTTGGAAGAATTCATTGTGATCGAGAATAGCTGCGGCACCAGTGTCGGCGTAAATCGATTACGATAACTGCTTCGAGTCACGTCCACTTTTTATCCAAAACGCTCAAGGTTCTTCAGCCTTTGCTCATGATCCGGGCTGTCACCGCCACCGCCAACACTGCTCCTTCCTTTTTCAGCGAGGCTCCCGTTCTTCTCCACCGTTCATACTCCTGACGTGATGGCGCTGTCGGGTGTTACATGAACTCGGCATGATTTGAGACTGGGTGTAGACGGCCCGTTCTCTTGAACTCTTCGCAAGTTGCTAGTACTGGTAACGTTTCAGGAACTCTTCGTGGTGACGACTTCCTCCTCCGTCTCATCGTCTCGTCTCTGTTATTTTTCTTCTTCCTTTTACTACACTCTCATTGCAAGTCTTGCTTCCGCCGATGCGTCTTTCTCTTACAGCTATCCGGGTCGGTCTTGGACTGCCTTCGCTTTACAATAGTGCCCCTGCCGTCGATGCTGCTGCTGCTGCTGCTGCTGTCCTTGCTGCGACTACGACTCGAGTATCTGGAATCATTGCCCACAGGAGCGGCTGCGTATCGCGATCGGCGAGATATCATTCAGGAGCTGGTGCGGAATTGAGCAGTGTCGTCCAGCTGCTACTGCTGTTCGTCACTGTCTTCCACATGGTTTTTTGGCGTCACTGCACTTTTCTTTCGCACTTCACTCACTCCTTCTGTCAACGACTCTGCCGCGTTTTCTTTCCATGCCTTCCAATTTTCACCTTGCTCAGACTTTAATTTCATTTCAATTGCACCTTTCGTCGCCGAGGCACAGCTCGACCACTCTGGCGAGGACCACGTTGACGGTAGCCCCTTCCTCAACGACTGCCAGTCGCATCAGTTTCTCTCTGCAATTAGGTATCAGTCGTGTTATTTGGTTGAACATCGAAAAGAAACCATAATTATTATGTCTTATCGTTTCAAACAATTACTCACCATTATTTAAACATTCACAATTTTGAGGTTACACTTCGATCTCCCGCATTTATCTACTTCCCGCTTTTACCATTTCAAATATTTCGCTCATACGTAGCGCCATCTTCCAAAGCCAACTCTAACTAAAACACTGCCGAAGTCAAATTTCAGGAAAATTCAGGTCGCTGCACCTGCTCGACTAGCCATTGGACATACGGTATATTGTCTGTAACCCACCACAACGGAATACTTGATCCTGATTGGTCACTTATCACCCCAGAGTTACGAACTGCGACCACCTCGTGGCGCCACTAGAGATACTTGCCTAGCCAGAACCGGGTGTTTTCCTGGGTTGTTGACATAGGCCGATATGGTGCATAGCAGTTTGTAGACTATAGTATGTACGCTATTGGTCGGAGACGCAAGGACGCCGAGCGATTGGCTCTGCCTATCGTCGGCAGACGTCAATCGTCGCGACAGAAGTTCCCTAGTGCGTAGGCACTGAGCAGACGAGAAAGTATGGCGGTTGACACATATGTACACCCGTGCTCACGAAATCTGTCGCTGGTGACTTTTTTTAAACCTTATTTTTAAACGTACTAACCAGTGAACAATTAATTCTCATGCCCTCATTAGCTACGGTGACGTCTACTCTCGTTAATGAAAGCACGAGGATTGATTAATCATTGGTTAGTACGTTTAAAAATAACATTTAAAAAAAGTCACCAGCGACAGATTCCGTGAGCCCGGGTGTACATACGTTTGTTTACAAAGTGGAGTTTTTCAGAGTAATTGTATTTTTTGAAAATAAAATGTGGTTTTCAAAGTTAATAAAATATTTCCATTCGCGAAACGATATCCCGCTCATGAAATAGAAATAAATGAAACATAAAATAGTACTGATACAGAAAAAGAATGTAGTGCAGGTATTTATTTACCAATACGACTCACATTACCATCTGCTAACCAACGTGATTGAATACTTCAGCAAGCATCGATAACCAGGACCATGGTTAATGACTTTGTGTTTTGCAACAACGAGCACCAACTCCCCCGGAGGACACGAAAAGCTGTAACATGAGGAATACGGTGAAAGGTTAATAAAATTATCCCAAACGATACCATAAATGTAAATAAATCCTTTTCATATCATGACATGTTGTGGAAAACTCACCGCTGCTTCATGTTTGCAGGAGACGTTCGAAATTATTCCCTTGCTCAGCCGAGCAATAATCCAATCCGCCGTGAAATGCTGAAATTACAACAACGAGCACCAACTCCCCCGGAGGACACGATAAGCTGTAACATGAGGAATACGGTGAAAGGTTAATAAAATTATCCCAAACGATACCATGAATGTAAATAAATCCTTTTCATATCATGACATGTTGTGGAAAACTCACCGCTGCTTCAAGTTTATAGCAGATGTTCGAAATGATTCCCTTGTTCAGCCGAGCAATAACCTAATCGGTCGTAAAATGCTGAGATTGCATTTTGGATCGCTTCCGGGGGGATCTCCTCACAGATCCTCATTAGGTGCTCATACACACAGAGGTCGAACTGTCGGTTTGGAACGGCAGTTCGAACCGTCGGGTCGATCCGTCGGTTTTAACCGTCGTCGTCCACTAACGCAGAATAGAAACCCGCGGGTAAAACTGACAGGCCGGCCGGCCGCAAAACTGCAGATCGACCCGTAGTGTCGACCGACAGTAGACGGGCTGAGAAAATCGATTTTGTTGCGCTTGTACTTTATAAGTGTACGATTTTAATTCTTCTTTTTTTAAAATACTCGGAAAAATATATAGAACAAATGTGACATAAAGCCAAAGTTTGCTTTTTAATTTTTAATAAAAAGTACAGGATGTGTCAACGGCGACCACACGGAAATCCGTTACCCAACGAGACAATTAGACGAAGAAACGAAGATCTTAATATGCGCGAACGTCGAGAACAACTCTCGAACAAGTGCGGCTACGGTGGCCCGAGAGTTCGGCATCTCCAAGAGTACGGCGTGGAAGGTTTTGCGGGATAATAAATATTTCCCCTCTATATACCTCGTTGCCATCAGGAACTCATACCAGGCGACGATGATTATCGAATGGCATTTTCTGAAACAATGATAGAACAGATAAATGTCGAGCCTGGCCTGTCGGAGAGAATTTGTTTCACCGACGAATGTACTTTCTTCGCGGTATACAGACCTAACCGGCGAAATGTGAGATATTGGGCAACAGAAAATCCCAGGGTACTGCGGGACGTGAGGACCCAGTACCCCATTAAAATAAACGTCTGGGCTGGAATAATTGGAAACCGAATAATAGGACCGGTTTTCTTTCGCGAAAATTTGAACGGCCAGATGTATCTCGAAATTCTGAGATATTTAGTAATACCGTCGCTTCGAATGATCGAAGAAGTAAGTATCACTAGAATGCAGTCACGTTATTACAGTCCCGTGGTAAGCTATTGAAAATCGACTATTTAATTACTGTTACTTATAGATCGGAGCCCCTGTGTACCGTATGTCCGCGATCATTTGAACCATAGGAAAATTGCGAGTTTTGCATGAGCACCCCTTTGGGTCTCCTCGTCCAATAGAATCACCGGAGAAGCGTGAATGCGCATGCGTAGTCATCCGCGAGTGTGGCGTCGTCAGCAAGTTCAGATCGATTATTTCGATAACCGATCTGAACTTGCTGACGACGCCACACTCGCGGATGACTACGCATGCGCATTCACGCTTCTCCGGTGATTCTATTGGACGAGGAGACCCAAAGGGGTGCTCATGCAAAACTCGCAATTTTCCTATGGTTCAAATGATCGCGGACATACGGTATATGAATTCATGACATCGAACCAGTTATTTACCAACTGAAAAAAATCTCCTGTTTTTGCAGTAGCAGTTTTATCAAAGCCTGGTAAATATTGTTTAAGAGCAGTAGCTACGGTGTTTGAAAATAGCTGAACTGCTAATTTGACATTTTGTCTTTCTGTTCTTTCGCAGGATATATGCAAGGGTGTCAATTTATAGCAAGAATTAATTTCTGATGTGCTATTCTCTATTAAAGATTTTACAGGGAGTTTGTTTATAATTGTACCATCTTCCAAAATAAAACCAGTGTCTACAAACAAATTCCTTAAAAGTTTTAATAAATGGGGAACATCGGCAAAAAAATATATAGGCTTTTCTGTAACCGGATGCTTCGCAAATGTACTTTCGTCACTAATGTCCATTTCTTTCCACAACCCTTGATTCCCACCACCACAATCTGACGTACAAGCAACCACACAATACTTTATTTCATGCAATTTTGTTATTATGTCTTGTAATAGAACCTTGGTCACCTTTTGATGAAAGCCTATGTACACTGGTTGCTTCCATTGTTCGAAGAGACCTCGTGCCATTACTATTTGCATATATGAGTGGGGGCCCATTACTTCATCTTTTTTCTGACAATATTCATAAACAGACGACACCTTCATTTCATCATAAGACAATATTGTTAATTTAAATCTTTCCGATTTTGTCTGTCCCGTTATATTCATAATCCGAAGAATGTCATTCAGTATTCCATTTGTCAGATTAATATTTGCAGCCCACTCTTGCAATGTTGACAATCCTGGCAAAGGGTAATGTAAAGTTTCTCTAACATAAATATACCTATGCCCTTTTACTAAAATACCGCAGAGCGAAACCTTTTGACAATTCATCTTGTGTCCAACGAGCTTTTTTCTTTTTTTTTTAAAGCAATCTCTATTTGATTGGCAGTTAATATATCTTTAAAGATCAACTTCGCTTTTTCTTCAAAACTAACATAATTTTTCTTTTTTCATCCTCTAGTTGGGAAATATTTCTGTTAAAACTTTCTCCTTTTTTTCCTGTTCTTCAATTTTTTGCTCAAGATTACAATTTTTTTTTCTAATTCACTCAACTTTCTTCTCATTAAATCTAATTCTGACTCTTTGCTGCTGGACGGGATTTCAGATATCTCAACGATATTTTCACTAACTGAGCTCTTAGCTGATACATCTAACTGTTGTTTCTTGGGAATCAGAAAGGTTATCTAAGCACATTAATTGTTCTACAGCAGCCTTAGCTTCTTTCTTAGTCATTCGCCTCGATCTCTCAGACAACTCCTCTTTTGGCTCCTTATTTGGCAGCAAAAACAGTGAAGGAATAGCTAAAATTATGAATTTTCATAAGAACAATTAAGGAGATACCCTTTATAAAATTCAAAACTTACCACTTTTTCTGAGTCTCTTTGGGCGCATATTTAATAATCTTGCCTGCAATTCATCTTCAAAATCTTCGGGTTTAAAATGTTTACTACATATTCGTTTGTTACTACAAATCCATTTATCTTTTCTGTAGCATCTTCTGATCCATCTTTCTGTACTTTAACATCTTTAGGAAATGTAAAAAAAATCAAATTTTCGCCTCTTTCTTTCGCTGTTTTAGAATTATTTTTACAGGTGCTTACACTGCACACTGTTCCTCCAGGCATCTGCATTAATAAAAATGAATTTTGAAAATGACTGCACTACTTATTTATAATTAAAACAAGTTAAAAGCTTACCTTGAATATGAAAGGAGACTACAGCATTACTACACTACACTTTAACTTTAGGACACTACAGTTTAAAATTTCTATTTACCAGTCTATATGACACAATAATATCTACTAATTTTAATTATTTACAAGTGAAAGGGAAGCCACAACAGGAAAACACTCTTCGGAATACGCGTAAACAGTGTATAAATTTCACGAAATCTGTAATGTCGCACCAGGGACTCTAGTCAGTTGGACTCTAGTGGCACCCCGAGTGACGCGTTACTCTCCCCTCACGTTTCCTCCACCAAGCAGTTACCAGACAACCTTTCCCTCTCTATAAACCTTGGGTCAGTAGTGGTTTCTACAATAGTGGTCAGTAGTGGTATGCAGTGGTGAATAGTGGCATGCAGTGGTACGTAGTGGTAAGAAGTGGTAAGTAGTGCACATGTAATGGTTATACTATTTTTTTTATTGAATCATACAAAAAGGGTACAAAATTTAAATTATACGATGGATGTATCACTTCTGCTCCCGAAAACTCTGCAATCACGCGAATTGAAGAAAGGTATAATACCTACCTAGAGATAAATTTAAATGTTACTTATAGAAGACAATGCAATGGTAGATGACTTCTTTGGTTGATATTATTGGATACCGTTGAGATTCTCGCGATTGTAGACCCGCGTGCTTAAATTTTAAATTTAAACTTGCATTTTCTAGTAAAAGAGAGAAGGGAGAACAAAATTTTTCCGACGTTTCTATGAGCTTCTATCCTCCTATTAAAAAAGAACTATAATCTAAAATGTGTCGCGCGAAATTACCTAGCAGGGAAAGACTCACTTATAAAAAAAGAAGAGAGATCTATTAATTTTGATTCTCCAGAGCTCTGACTCCGATAAAATTATAATCATGATTCAATCTCACGCGTGGAAAGCAAGGCTGCAATAGCCGTTCCTCGGAGCACCGTCCGACGCGAATGCTGCGACCAGAGAAATTGAGCATCATCGAGTTCTTAATCTAGAACGAATCACGAGCGCCAACGTCGCGGTGGAATTTCTACTGTCCGGCGATTGCATTGCGATATATCGTTTCCGTAAGATCTCTTGAAGGTCGTTGCAAGGGCTATTTTCGCGTTTGGCTCGCAATGGTCTCTCACCCGGCGATCTGAAGAACACGTTTAAAAGCTCACTGTGAACAAAATCAATCCTTCGCAGCCACGACATTCTGACAATGCGGAACTCCTCTTTATTTCTGGCGAATTAAAAGTTTACCGCGATAAAATTGTTTAATCATACCTTGCGACGAGTTTCAATTTGACTTTGTCGATGTCTCAGTATATCGCCCATTAATTTCTGGGAGATCAGTGGTGATTTATGCCGATCGATGAACTTCCCAGATAGCACAAAGACGTCCATGAGTTGTCTTTCTGACGTCTTCAAATCCCTAAAGACGTCTTGGAGACAGGTTATGTCCATTGAAATTGCGTCTTTAAGACATTCTATTGAGACGTCTTCCGGACGACTTACGGGAGACGTCTTTAGAATGTCTGGGATATGTCCATTTTGAGACATTTGTATAAAAGTAATTGTTAGGCTGGATTTTCACAGGCAGCAAGTTGCTACGGCAGTAGCTCACATATAGCTCACCTGCATATGCTCAATTAATATATACATAAAGTATTACGCGGTGTAGTAATGATTCGTAAATGAGCTGAAGGTGAGCTACTGCCGCAGTAACATTGCTGCCTGTGAAAATAGTCAGCCTTATTTAAATTCAAAATATAAACATAAAGACCTCATATTTATTTAAAAAAAAATTACATCTGTAGCTCTAAATGCACATCATTTCATAAGCATGATATTGTTTTAAAAGAGGAAGAGAGAGCGAATTAAGGGTTTTTATTTATTTATTGTTTATCCTCTTCGCTACGTGGGCTCGTAGCCTGTCTCCCGCATGTCTTAGCCAATCCTGACAACAATGTTGAAGTTTGGCAATCGTGATGGAGGAGTCGTTTGATGAGTACCGTATGTCCGCGATCATTTGAACCATAGGAAAATTGCGAGTTTTGCATGAGCACCCCTTTGGGTCTCCTTGTCCAATAGAATCACCGGAGAAGCGTGAATGCGCATGCGTAGTCATCCGCGAGTGTGGCGTCGTTAGCAAGTTCAGATCGGTTATCGATTATTTCGATAACCGATCTGAACTTGCTAACGACGCCACACTCGCGGATGACTACGCATGCGCATTCACGCTTCTCCGGTGATTCTATTGGACAAGGAGACCCAAAGGGGTGCTCATGCAAAACTCGCAATTTTCCTATGGTTCAAATGATCGCGGACATACGGTACAAGACTGTTTCTAAAAAAAAGACGCAGAAAGCTTAATTAATTCCATACTCCCGGCATCACGGATTAACATCTATGATAAACATCAATGAACATTTAATTCTCATACTCTCATTAGCTACGGCGGCATGAGAATTGATTATTTATTAGTTAGTACATTTACAAATGATATTTTAAAAAGTCACTAGCGACAAAATCCATGACACCAAGAGTACATACAGTATGTCTTACGAAAAACCGAGCAGGGGCATTCTAGACTTTTTTCCTGAATTTGATACTGTAATGACAATTAAAGCCGAACAGGTGCTGTAAGTATAAGAAACAATAAGGGTGACATACCTATAGCAATGCTAGACATTAAAGTGTCTTTGAAGGGAATGGTACTTTTTTGTCCTGTCCACGATAATTGCCGTGCTACTTCATTTGTTAGTATGTGGCAAAGAATGTTGCGTAAAAATGTATCTCCCGTTGGACCTCCAATGATACGAATCGCGTTCTTCTGTACATTCATGCAAGATATACAGAAACCCATGCAAGGATTATTCGGTGTATTTCTCACGCCGTTTTACATAGCAAACGCGTGAATAGGAGCGAGAATGCCAATGATGAATGCACAACAGCTTCTTTGTCACATACTCGAACCGAAGCAGTCGAGAGGAACAGAGGCTTTTATGCATTCACCGATGTGTTCTCGCTCGTACTTATACGTTTGCTATGTACAACAGTGTGAGGAATACACTGTAGATATAATCAGCTGCGATGTAGAATATTTTTGAAGGGGAGAAGTATTTTGCAGAATCACAACACCACGGTATTTTAAAACTGAATAAAGAAGCGATATAATTATGCAGCAATAAACTCAACAAAGAAAGTGGTAATAGTAAACTTTAAAGAATTAGTTATAATAATAAGATAAACTAAACTATACTTACAAATTGGTGTCGAACTTCTTTGTTTTGCTGTAAATTCTTCTCAAATTCCTGTAGCTCCGACAGTTGAGATAAAGGAAATGGTGGGAGTAACGATGTGTTAGCCAAAGTCCCATTATTTCCGACACGTCCTTCCAGTAAGTTGATAATATGATTCAGCTTTCTGAATAAGGTTTTTCTGCAAATGTCTATAAATAATCGTTACAATTAATGAGAGGCATCCATAGGAATTTAATATATGCATATTATTAATGTCTCTATTATTGATAAATATACTAATTCAAATCTGCAGTAACATCATTGTGTATACCGTGTGATTACGAGAGGAAGCTAATCATAGGAGGATGCATTTGCGTTTGTTGTGTGGAACTCTAAGTTGTATACTATTGGCCAAAGACCAAAAAGAGCGTCATTTGATTTCTCTGTTGATGTGCAGTACTTAGCAAACGTTTCAAGAGAAGATCCGTAATGTTTAATTCAGCCGATCAGACTTTATCAGATACTAGAGATTTTTTTCTAAAACATTTGCCGAATACTGGCTGGTAAGTCGTCACAGCCAATCGTATGGTACATTCGAGCCTTTGATCAACTTCCTCATAATTACACGGTATAACTATTCATACTCACCACAACAATTGTTATGAGCCGCAGTTGAAGCTTCAACTCTATTGCCATTCCCATCGTCCTTCGAAGGGATCAGTGCTTTTGAGGTGTTCATGTTTGAACGAGTTACGTCGTTTGTTTCTTCATTATTCTTCTCGGAAGTAAGGGCGTTGTATTCGGAAGGTTTGTGTGAAAAATCCAGGTATTCAAGTATCATTGCGTCATCATTATTCGGTGTCCCCTGATTTTGTTGATGGCACTGTATGTTTGCCTCAATATATTGAAGTGCAACTACAGAATTAGATATTCAGAATGCAACTATTTTCGGGGTAAATATTGCACGAATTTTGGGAGCAGTATAATTAGTAATTACCGTTCTCGTTTCTCTCTTCAGAGTCGCTGTTACTGTCACCGTAAATCTTTAAATATTTCGAGCGTTTCTCTTTCCTATCGTTTATAGAATGGTCATCTAAAAGAAATACAATATAATAAGACTAATAGTCTACTTGGAAGATACAATAATTAATCGTATACATGAATAAGTATACCTGATTCGCTATCGCTGAATGGTGCGGGCTTTTTGATAAGACGTTTGTTTCTTGATTTCTTTTGTTCTAAAATATTTCTGGGCATCCTCTGATGTACTCAGATCGGCAGCTACGCGCTCCACTTCTTTCGCTTTTGCGAGAGTATCTGAAAAATGGGAAATGTATGTACTATCAAATAGGGAGTAGTAATAGGGACTAAATAACGGTGTTTTAATAGACATACCATATGGACCGAACACTTTTTTGTACGTCGCTTTATCCCATGTCTCGTCTGGTTGCAATTTCAAAAATTTTGCAGTTCCAACTTTCATTCTTTTTGGAGGCCACATAAATGTTTGGGAATCTATATCAATCCACTGCTCAGGTATGGCAGTACAAAAATTGTCATACAAGATGACGTAAAACATCTGTAACAAAAGAGAAGGGGTAATCCGAAATTCCTTCAATGCTTCATTGGTCGGCGGGACAAGTATTGATAAATTATATCATACCGACTATTACGATTCTGTCAAAAACCGTGTATATACTTTCGAAAGCGAAGCACTCAAACGTGAAGAAGGGGCATGATATAATTCCATCCATTATAAGCAGCAAGTACACCCTTTGTTTTAATTTCAGATAAGGGCCTCTCTTGCAATGCTGATAATTTTTTTGACATATAAATGCCCATTTTATGGGAATCGCAAGGGTAGTGAGGTAAAGATTGGATATTTTGAAATGCTTTGCCAATAACAATAGGTGAACTGTTTCTATATGCCAAATATTTCACGAGGAAAGCAGTCTTATCGTGGAAATAACAACAATTATCTGGCGCATCTACCGTAATATAAAAATTTTTAAATTGTACGGCATGGTGCGCTTTTGTACAACCTTCGGGGAGATGAATGTTAATGGGTTTAACCATGTATGGATGCACTTCACTTATGTTTGTAATGAATAGCATCCCGATGCTAGCTTTCTCTTCGACTCTTCGATGCAACTGCGCTATCGGATTATTACCTTTTCTAAGCATTCTTTTCAAAGTATAAAGAAAATTTTCGAATGGGAATGCGCTAAACGAATCCAAAGATCCGAACTTTTTTACATCTTCGTTGATATGAATGACGTTGTGCACATTATAAATTACAGTTTCTCTCTCTCTCTTCGCCGTATAATTCCTTCATTTTGCGTACGAAAGAAAGCAATAACATTTTCGCGTATCCGTTGTTACGGTAGCAATCTTGTTCGTGGCATAGAATTCGTATTGCGCAGTTGAGTTCATTATAATGCTTGACATAAGCTGCTGGCAATACTTTAGGCAAAATAATGGGACCTAGATATAAAAGAAATAACCGGAATTCTGTCGCTTTCCAGCGTTCACATTCTTGTAAGCTCCTCGGTTTTCTGGAGAATTCTTTTGGAATATAACCAGCAATTGTGGTCAACGATTTATTAAGCTGTTTGATATTGGCAGCACTAAATCTGCCAACTTGATACCCTTTCAACCATAAATGAATCATTTTTTTCATTACACCCAGGCATAGTAGGTGCATATAATCCGCGGGAAATTGAGACACCATCCCTAGCGACGTATTTTCTAGAGGGGAATATCCAGTATGATGTTCTTCATAAGTACGATTTCTGAAATTTTCATCTGTTCGAGAAGTCGAATTATCCTCAAGAAATAGCATACGATGATTTCTATATACGCCTTCTTGTATACATTTTAAGCATCCATAATAACCGTTATGCGATTTCGTACAAGTCACGAATGCCCTAGCCGGAGTATTGCATATAACTGCACGAATGGAGACGCCAAATTTTTGGCCTTTATATTCGAATCCGTTCAGATGTAATTCATTATATTCCTTAATAAAGCATTCTAGAAATTCATCCACGGAAGATGGTTTACTATGACCATGAAAGATAGCAATTAGAAACACTCTGTTTTACATTTTATATTTGCTATTTCTCCAAGAATAGGCCATAGTTGACTTCTTGAACTTTTTGCCAACGGGAGACCATCAATATTAATGTTTAAAAGGATATCCAATATATCTGATTTTCCTTTAGCATTTAATACGTTAGTCAATCCTCTTTCTAAGCCATAATAAAAAAAAGTCCCCCCTTCATGAGGAACAATTTCAGTTTCTCTTGGCGTTTTAAGGAAAGCTCTTGACTCGTGAGGAATATTCATCTGTAGGTTAGTTCGTATAATGCGCAATAAGCTGTTCATAGCGTTGTGCTTTATATTGAAAGTTATTGCCCAATTACGCAATTCGTCTAAAAACAGCTTCTCCTTATTAGGCGCATTATATTCATTCATGCTTGCATCACTAGTCTGTATAGTATCATCGGAGTTAAGATGTTCTGAAGCATACGATAAACTCTCCAACTCATTATCAGAGCTTTCACTTGACGCAGGGAGAGGAGAAGAAGGAGGGCTTCCACAAACACAAATTGGGATTATTTCTTCATGGTCTGACTCTAACCTATTATTCTCAAAATCTTGGGCAAATTGTTCATTAATTCGCCTTAGTTTCTGTCGCTGTGACAGTTGTAAATAATTTTTTCTTTTTGGCATTGCTCTCTGTGAATTATTAATTCTATTTATTTATAATACTATCACTAATGCTTCATTAGAATTGCTAACATTATACCTTTAAAATATCTGTCTTCAATATGTACACCCGGGCTCACGGAATCTGTCGCTGGTGACTTTTTTTAAATGTTATTTTTAAACGTACTAACCAATGATTAATCAATCCTCGTGCTTTCATTAACGAGAGTAGACGTCACCGTAGCTAATGAGGGCATGAGAATTAATTGTTCACTGGTTAGTACGTTTAAAAATAAGGTTTAAAAAAAGTCACCAGCGACAGATTTCGTGAGCACGGGTGTATGTCGCCAATATATATGAGACGACTCCGCACCAGTTTCTTCCAGTCGAGTGCTAATATAGATGAGAAAACTCCGCAAGAGTCTTTTCCGGTCGAGTTCCTTTCCACTGACTAAATATTTAGTAGATAAGCTATAATTTTCCAGAAAACACAATAAACATAGCCGTTATAAATAATGCTTATATAAGGCAGTTATACCTGACGGGTATTAGTTTATTTGTACGTTTATGTATATTCGCTACACTTTCCTAAAGCGTAAGTTCGGATTAGATTAGAAGATTGTACTGATAAATTTCAGAAAAGTGTAGCACGAAAAAAAGACAAGCAAAAAGTGTATATTTTAACCTACAAATGTAATATATGATACGTTGCATTTGTACGTTATTATCAATCTGTAGTATACAGATTATATAACTACAATTGGTTGTGAAAGTTATGCAGTTACTGGATTATTATTACTTACCATTATTTACGCAAATTACGGATAAAATCTGGATCGTACGAATGATGCATGGACATGTGCGACGAAATGGCGGCCTTCCTTCGCTCGTCTTTTCTTCTCCCGATCGAATTTACACTTCGTCTTCGCAAAGACATCCTTAAGACGATTACATGAAGACGTCTTTAAAAAGACATCTCTTAGACGACTCTTTCAAGACGTCAGTAACACGACTACTTGAAAACGTCTTTAAGACGTCTGCTTGAAGAGGTCTTCAAAAAGACGTCTTCTAGACGCAATGTTGACATTTGTGCTATCTGGGGTGTGCTACCTGGAAATCTGAAATGAGACCTCTTCTAGAGTTCCTTAAGAACTCATAATGCTAACTGGGAAGCCTTGCAGAATAATAAATGGCATACAAACAATTTACTGTTTACATCAACTTACTTAACAACAATCATTAAATTATGTAGAATTTATAAATAAATAAATGTAAGCAATTTAACAAAACCTTTTTTAAGCCTCATAAATTTGAAAATAAAATTTTTTAAATATCAAATCGTTATCACTGTTTTTGCAACATTATTATAAATTTTTCAGAGAATATTTATAAGAAGTGGAAGGAAATACTGGAAATCAAAATTTTCATTAGCTCGAATTACTTCATTAAGGGCCGGTTTTACCAACACGGTATAAACGCCGTATAGCGCTATACTGAGAATAACCTGTACGCAAGCGTTTTACCACGATGGTATAAGTCTGGAATAGGATAAACTTTGGAATAAATGCAGGGATAGCTTATCCGGCAGTTTCAGCGCTGGATAAGCTAGCTATCCTCGGGATAACCTAACTTTTTGTTTGCGTCTTTATTATTCCGTGACAGAATCATAACCGTGACAGAATCATAATAATTGTTATTAGTTGTGAAACAGAGTTGATTGATGTGCTAGTTGTCAAAGCATCATCTGATGATGAAATTGACGTCTTACAAAGAATGAGAAATCCTAGGAAAATACGTGCCCGGTAAGTAAATAAAGGATACCTATACCTACTAATTTATAACCAATATCTAATACAAAACTATTCCAGAGTTGACTATTTCGAAGAATACAATGGTTGTAGAATTCTTCACTTGATTTCGTTTGGAAAAACAAACCTGTCAGAGATTATTGGGACAAATACGACATCGCATTGCTTCGAGGTCGCCAAGAAATGCAGCAATTCAGCCAGCAACAAAATTATTGCCGACTAAGATTTCTTGCTTCGGGATCAATGCTAATTACTGTAGGTAATCGTTTTTATCATAATGTTAAAACTTTTAATTAGTCATTATTATATGCCGCCACCTCTGCAACCTCCAACGACTCCTAACATCGCGAGGAGAGCTAGTTTACAGGGCTACAAGTTCATCGATCGGCATAAACCGCCACTGATCTCCCAGAAATCAATGGGCGACATACTGAAAAACATCAACAAAGTCAAAATGAAACTCGTCACAAGGTACGATTAAACAATTTTATCGCGGTAAACTTTTTATTCGCCAGGAACAAAGAGGAGTTTCGCATTGTCAGAATGTCGTGGCTGCGAAAGATTGATTTTGTTCACAGTGGGCTTTTAAACGTGTTTTTCAGATCGCCGGGTGGGAGACCTTTGCGAGCCAAACGAGAAAATAGCTCATGCAACGACCTTCAAGAGATCTTACGGAAACGATATATCGCAATGCAATCGCCGCACAGTAGAAATTCCACCACGACGTTGACGTTCGATAATTCGTTCTAGATTAAGAACTCGATGATACTCAAGTTCTCTGGATCGCAGCAATCGCGTCGGACGGTGCTCCGAGGAACGGCTATTGTAGCCTTCCTTCCCACGCGTGAGATTGAATCATGATTATAATTTTATCTGAGTCAGAGCTTTGGAGAATCAAAATTAATAGATCTCTCTTCTTTTTTTATAAATGAGTCTTTCTCTGCGAGGTAATTTCGCACGACACATTTTAGATTATAGTTCTTTTTTAATAGGAGGATAGAAGCTCATAGAAACGTCGGGAAAATTTTGTTTTCTCTCTTCGCTCTTTTACTCAGAAAATACAAGTTTAAATTTAAAATTGACGCACGCGGGTCTCTAATCGCGAGAATCTCAACGGTATCCAATAATATCAACCAAAGAAGTCATCTACCATTGCATTGTCTTCTATAAGTAACATTTAAATTTATCTAGGTAGACATTATACCTTTCTTCAATTCGTGTAATTGCAGTTTTCAGGAGCAGAAGTGATACATCCGTCGTACGATGTAGAATATGAAAAAATTTTAGATTTGCATTGATACACTTTTGTAAGATACCTCGGCATTAGACATCAAGTCGTACAACGCTCTTTGTATACTTTTTAGATAGGGTCGCGTATACTTAAAAAAACGATAACATTGTACCGCTCTATGTAATCTCAGAGTAATGTCACCGCGTTATAAATCTTAAGTTGTAGCGATTTAAAAGTTTATAGATTTTAGAATATATTTTGTCCGATACGAGATTTGGATCAAATGGTGCAATTTTACGTTGTAATTACTATTATTGTGTGACGACCCTTATAGTTTTTTGAGACTGAACACATTCTTGTTGGTGAGATATCGAATGTTTGGACGTGTTTTGTACCTGATGCTTTTATCGACGACTCGAAAATAAAAGTTATTGTTACGAAAATATAAATATATTGTTATAGATATCTTTTATTTACCGGGCACGTATTTTCTTTGGATTTCTGATTCTTGGTAATACGTCAATGTCATCATCAGATGATGATTAAAAAACTGGTACATCAATCAACTATTTCAAAATTAATAACAATTTACCACAACGATCAGGTTATGATTATGTCATGAAAGAATAAAGACGTCAAAAACAAAAAGTTAGGTTATACTGAGAATAACAACTCCGAATTTCATTTATCGCGCCGGAACAGCTGTCAAAACGACCAAATGTCATGCGCAGTACGTACTTCTTACTACCAACCTAAAAATAATTTTAGATGGCCAACGCTTATATCTGGAATAGTTATCCCAGGCTGTTGCGTGCCGGGGTGGTCTTCTTGGTCCGTTTGTAGGGGGCAGGTCCGTGCCCGTGGAGTGCTGAACCACTCTGCTCGGAAAGAGCGAGATCGGGAGATAAAGAGTTTTATTGCAGGTGGAGAAATGAACTCTTAATCCAAGAATTAAGTGATCACCAATGAATTATATTTTAACACATAGTGGGAATATAATTTGTCGTTATAAATCGGTATCTGAGTGCACCTCGAGCGGCAAAGTGCATCCTTTTAAATCAAAAGTCCCCGCATCTCGGTAACAACGGGGAACCAATCAAATACTCAGCACTAATGTGGGGAACCAATCAAATACTCAGCGCTAATGTGGGGAACCAATCTGATACTCGACGCTAGTCGTAGTCAAGGACTCTACTCCCACTTTCTTCGTCTACGCACAATGATCTAATCCACGCTCCACGCGTCCACGTGCGAAGAAAGTACGCATCGACCCTGACTCTGGCGCGCACAATCCCACGCACTCGGAAGAAAACATGCCCTCATCGACCGTGGGTCTACCGCGCACGAACTCCCGCAATCCGAAGCGCGTATCGATGACAAATCTTATGCGCGCACGCCTACGTGACTCAAAGAAAGGAGAACGGTTCTTGCTAGGTAAATTAACTACGACCTATCGGTCCGCGAAAGGGGATACCATATTTACAAACGGAGCTCGCAGCGGCCCGCGACTCAGATCCCCTGTCCATCACGCAATAAAGGTGTTTATAATCTCGCGAATAGAAACCACGGTGGCCTGCGACTTATTTAACTTATCACGCAGTCTTCGACGTTCTCGTTCTTTCTCTCTATTACAATCCATCTATACCTTACTTGCTTAATAAAATGACAATAATTAGAGGTTAATACAAAGAGTTTGAATGCGCCGCCAAAAATCTAGTAACTTCCAAAAGTTATGGGGATTTTAGGTCAAGTCTGGATGCAGACGCGACACTTTGTTGGCTCCGCAAACTTTTTTTATTTTGTGTGCCTGTGTAATTAATTATTCCTTGGTCAGTATGTCGAAATATTACATTTTGAAAATTCCCTAGGCCGAGAATCCGAGTCCCCGGGTGTACGAAACCATCGCTTGAAGTTCAGCACTGCCACGGATGTTATAAAAGAAACTAGATAGCCAATATAATATTGCCGAGGAAGGTGAAAATAGCTGCGAATACACAGTCGCCATACTGTGTGAAATTCTAGGTATTTCAGTACTGTTAGCGTAGTGCTTCTGTATTAAAATCACTAGATTGCTATCCTGTGGTCCTGTTACCGTCTAGGTATTGTCAAATACAGGGTCTTCATAAATGATTACAGACCACGTGACCTACGCGCAAATCCAACCAACCTTGCACAAGTTGTACTAGTCCGAGCTCTCAACCAATAGCATATGCGCATAGGTCACATGGCTTGTCACGTGGTCTGTAATCATTTATGAAGACCCTGTATGTGTTAAGTGTTGTATTTATTTCCTTGATATTTTCCACGATTCCACAGATTTATTAATTTAATCAAGTTACTAAATCAAATAACTAAATTTACAAGTGTATTTATTTACCTTTACATTACGATGATATTACCATATGTTCGCGATCGAAGCACCCATAGCAAAATTACGAGTTTTGCATGAGCACCCCTGTGGGTCTCCTCGTCCAATAGAATCACCGGAGGAGCGTGAATGCGCATGCGTAGTCAACCGCGGGTGTTGGCGTCGTCAGCAAGTTCAGATCAATGAAGCAATGAAATTTCATTGAAACCGATTTTAACCGTCGTCGTCCACTAACGCAGAATAGAAATCCGCGGTTAAAACTGACAGGTCGAACCGCCACAGGCCGGCCGGCCGCAAAACTGCAGATCGACCCGTAGTGTCGACCGACAGTAGACGTGCTGAGAAAATCGATTTTGTTGCGCTTTTACTTCATAAGAGAGTGTACGATTTTAATTTTTCTTTTTTTAAAATACTCGGAAAAATATATAGAACAAATGTGTGTGTGTGACATAAAGCCAAAGTTTGCTTTTTAATTTTTAATAAAAATTTATTTTTTGTACGGCTTTTTCTTTAAATATCTCGAAAACTATTGAGAAGTTATCGAGACATGCTCCGAAAAAAATGTAGAGAATTTCAAGACGAAACGATTGGTTTTTATCTCATTTTGTTACGATGAATAGTTCTCGAGATATTGAATTTTGTACATAAATACGCGCCGTAGGGCCCGCGCGCTCTTGTAAACAAATGCCTCTAACTTCACTAAAAATTGGTATTTTCCGATGATTTTTGTTTTGTTTTAACTTAGCGGATACTTTTCAACCACTTCTCAACATGCTTCATACAGAATTCTTATTCGCCGGTTTTGAGCATTTTTCTCTAATAAATATTAACATAAAAATCCAAACGTCTACGACGATATTTTTAAATAGGTACCCACATACACACAGAATTGTCGGTTTATCTTGTCGGTGAACGAAGGGCCTAAATAGCGCTTTCGCTTAGATTAGGATGATATTAAGCGGTACGAACCGACGTTCCGTCTGTCGTGCTAAAACGCATGTTAGTGGACGGCGGCAGTTTTTCCCGTCGGTCTGGACTGACGGGTCAGCCTGACAGTTCGATCTGGCGCGTGGCGCGCCCACTAACTGAAAGGTAAAACTGCCGGTTCGAACCGCGCCGTTCCAAACCGACAGTTCGACCTCTGTGTGTATGGGCACCTATTCCCACGCACTCGAAAGAAAACATGCCCTCATCGACCGTGGGTCTACCGCGCACGAACTCCCACAATCCGAAGCGCGTATCGATAACAAATCTTATGCGCGCACGCCTACGTGACTCAAAGAAAGGAGAACTGTTCTTGCTAGGTAAATTAACTACGACCTATCGGTCCGCGAAAGGGGATACCATATTTACAAACGGAGCTCGCAGCGGCCCGCGACTCAGATCCCCTGTCCATCACGCAATAAAGGTGTTTATAATCTCGCGAATAGAAACCACGGTGGCCTGCGACTTATTTAACTTATCACGCAGTCTTCGACGTTCTCGTTCTTTCCCTCTATTACAATCCATCTATACCTTACTTGCTTAATAAAATGACAATAATTAGAGGTTAATACAAAGAGTTTGAATGCGCCGCCAAAAATCTAGTAACTTCCAAAAGTTATGGGGATTTTAGGTCAAGTCTGGATGCAGACGCGACAAGGCAAACTTGGAGCTGGTAAAACGCCTGCGCTTTATACCAGGTATAAAGAAGAGAGAGAGAGAGAGAGTATAAATTTATCCTAGGTATACTTATTCTAGGTATAACTTGGCTTTGGTAAAACTGGCCCTAAGAAATGTCTCATTTCGATAAATCTTGAGTAATGTGCAGTCTTTTGGGGAAAAAACAAACAAATTGCACACATTTAATCGAATAATGTATAGTGATGTTTGTATCTGGGTGTAGTACACGTGACTCTCCTTCAATGTAACATTGTTTTCAGAATTGAAAACCAAATATTTGACGTTAGATTTACATGCAACTTGGTCAATAATCACGTGTTTCTGCATGAGAAATGACACTTAATTTCAACAAGCTCCAGTTCTGTATCATTTTTAAGGACACCATCTGGGCTGCAAGTCAAAAATGGTTGTTTAACAGAAATAATTAAACCAACATTTTCCTCTAGTACGTTGCTGACATGCTACCCGAACAACAGTTTAAGCCCTTTTCTTTAATTTTTTTTTTTTTCGAAATTTATCAAGTTTGACTGGCTGTAAATGTGCAGTGACAAGAAGGATTGTCATTCCGAGTGTCAATAACTTGCTTTTCTCCCATTTATTTCCTAAGGAATTGTAAAATTTCGCCGACGAAACAGTGGGATGTCCATTAGCTGCCGGCAGCTTGCTCACAAAAAGTATCATAACAATCCGCGGCGTGGCGTGCGCATCGCCTCAGCTTTCTACTGGAGAGGCGTATGCAGGGTCTCCACGTACCGTATCTCCGCGATCATTTGAACCATAGGAAAATTGCGAGTTTTGCATGAGCACCCCTTTGGGTCTCCTCGTCCAATAGAATCACCGGAAAAGCGTGAATGCGCATGCCTAGTCATCCGCGAGTGTGGCGTCGTCAGCAAGTTCAGATCGATTATTTCGATAACCGATCTGAAATTGCTGACGACGCCACACTCGCGGATGACTACGCATGCGCATTCACGCTTCTCCGGTGATTCTATTGGACAAGGAGACCCAAAGGGGTGCTCATGCAAAACTCGCAATTTTCCTATGGTTCAATTGATCGCGGACATACGGTACACCCGCGTGCACGGATTCTAATCATGGTGACTTCCTAAAATGTCATTTTTAAACATACTAGCCAATGAGCAATTAATTCTCATGCCCTCATTAGCTACGGTGGCGTCTACCATATGTCCGCGATCAAAGAGCCCATAGCAAAATTGCGAGTTTTGCATGAGCACCTCTGTGGGTCTCCTCGTCCAATAGAATCACCGGAGAAGCGTGAATGCGCATGCGTAGTCATCCGCGAGTGCAGTTCGACTTCGATTTCGAGATGCGAGAATCGAAATCGAAGTCGAACTGCACTCGCGGATGACTACGCATGCGCATTCACGCTTCTCCGGTGATTCTATTGGACGAGGAGACCCACAGAGGTGCTCATGCAAAACTCGCAATTTTGCTATGGGCTCTTTGATCGCGGACATATGGTACTCTCATTAATGGAAGTATGAGAATTAATTATTCATTGGCTAGTATGTTTAAAAATGACATTTTAGAAAGTCACCATGATTAGAATCCGTGCACGCGGGTGTACCGTATGTCCGCGATCATTTGAATCATAGGAAAATTGCGAGTTTTGCATGAGCACCCCTTTGGGTCTCCTCGTCCAATAGAATCACCGGAGAAGCGTGAATGCGCATGCGTAGTCATCCGCGAGTGTGGCGTCGTCAACAAGTTCAGATCGGTTATCGAAATAATCGAATCCCGCTCATGAAATAGAAATAAATGAAACATAAAATAGTATTGATACAGAAAAAGAATGTAGAGTGCAGGTATTTATTTAATAATACGACTCACATTACCATCTGCTAACCAACGTGATTGAATATTTCAGCAAGCATCGATAACCAGGACCATGGTTAATGACTTTGTGTTTTGCAACAACGAGCACCAACTCCCCCGGAGGACACGAAAAGCTGTAACATGAGGAATACGGTGAAAGGTTAATAAAATTATCCCAAACGATACCATGAATGTAAATAAATCCTTTTCATATCATGACATGTTGTGGAAAACTCACCGCTGCTTCAAGTTTATAGCAGATGTTCGAAATGATTCCCTTTTGCTCAGCCGAGCAATAACCTAATCGGTCGTAAAATGCTGAGGTTGCATTTTGGATCGCTTCAGGGGGGATCTCCTCACAGATCCTCATTATCTCCCAGTCGAGGTCCTCAACGGTCAGGAGATGGCGACGCTCGTAGTATAACTGGTCCTTCAAGTAGCCCCAGAAAAAATAATCCATCGGCGTCAGGTCGGGTGATCGCGCCGGCCACGGAATTGGACCCCCTCTTCCTAACCAGCGGTTAGGGAATTCCTCGTCCAGGAATCGCCGGACTCGTATCGTCGAGTGCGCGGGAACGCCGTCGTGTTGAAAGTACACAGGGGCTCCGATCTATAAGTAACAGTAATTAAATAGTCGATTTTCAATAGCTTACCACGGGGCTGTAATAACGTGACTGCATTCTAGTGATACTTGCTTCTTCTTCGATCATTCGAAGCGACGGTATTACTAAATATCTCAGAATTTCGAGATACATCTGGCCGTTCAAATTTTCGCGAAAGAAAACCGGTCCTATTATTCGGTTTCCAATTATTCCAGCCTAGACGTTTATTTTAATGGGGTACTGGGTCCTCACGTCCCGCAGTACCCTGGGATTTTCTGTTGCCCAATATCTCACATTTCGCCGGTTAGATCTGTGTACCGCGAAGAAAGTACATTCATCGGTGAAACAAATTCTCTCCGACAGGCCAGGCTCGACATTTATCTGTTCTATCATTGTTTCAGAAAATGCCATTCGATGATCATCGTCGCCTGGTATAAGTTCCTGATGGTAACGAGGTATATAAGGGAAATATTTATTATCCCGCAAAACCTTCCACGCCGTACTCTTGAAGATGCTGAACTCTCGGGCCACCGTAGCCGCACTTGTTCGAGAGTTGTTCTCGACGTTCGCGCATATTAAGATCTTCGTCTCTTCGTCTAATTGTCTCGTTGGGTAACGGATTTCCGTGTGATCGCCGTTGACACATCCTGTACTTTTTAATCGGTCAACAAGATTCCTGATAGTCTCGTGACTCGGTATAGGCCTGTCAGGATACTCGGCAGCAAAGTGGTCCCTCACACTGCGAAGACTCACCTTGCAAATACCTGAAGACGATTCCAATCTTTTCTTCAATCGTGTAAATTTCCGGCATTTTTTAACAACCTATTTAACTTTAACAATCACTGATAATTCAAAATTTATCACAATATATGAACTAAACACAACAGACTCAAACTCTTGACTCTACTGCAATCAGAATATACGTGTTCTCGGCACAGAGATCTCTCCAAGACTACACTCGAAAACTAGAGGATTGAGGACTACTTGTATACCTGGGGATTACCGTTGCGGCTACCCCATGAGCCATCGCCTGGACTGTCTGGTCGCCACATGTTCGGGAAAAGAAATTTTAACTAGAAAACCCAGTAAGAATGTTTCTCCCCTTTCTCTATACTTTCCACAGAGAGCCATAAAGTAATAAATGGTCCCTTTTTCTGACAGGCCAAAATAAAAATACAAGATAATGTTCAATTTTGAAGAAAAATAATTTTAACAGGAATCCAACACACCCCCTCAAAATTCAATCGCTAATAATTTTAGCCATAATGCTTCTCTCACTGCTTCGAATCAGTGATTATTGTCAAAGCTAAAGAGATTGTTGAAAAATGCCGAAAACTTACACGATTGGAGAGGTGTTAATCGGCACGAGGTATTTGCAAGGTGAGAGCCTTCGAAGTGTAAGAGACCACATTGCTGCTGAGTATCCTGACAGGCCGATACCAAGTCACGAGACCATCAGGAATCTTGTTGACCGATTAAAAAGTACAGGATGTGTCAATGGCGACCACATGGAAATCCGTTACCCAACGAGTCAATTTGACAAAGATTTTAATATGCGCGAACGTCGAGAAAAACTCTGGAACAAGTACAGCTACGGTGACCCGAGAGGTCGGATTCTCCAAGAGTACGGCGTGGAAGGTTTTGTGGGATAATAAATATTTCTCCTATATACCTCGTTGCCGTCAGGAACTCATACCAGGCGACGATGATCATCGGATGGCATTTTCTGAAACAATGATGGAACAGATAAATGTCGAGCCTGGCCTGTCGGAGAGAATTTGTTTCACCGACGAATGTACTTTCTTCGCGGTATACAGACCTAACCGGCGAAATGTGAGATATTGGGCAACAGAAAATCCCAGGGTACTGCGGGACGTGAGGACCCAGTACCCTATTAAAATAAACATCTGGGCTGGAATAATTGGAAACCGAATAACAGGACCGGTTTTCTTTCGCGAAAATTTGAACGGCCAGATGTATCTCGAAATACTGAGATATTTAGTAATACCGTCGCTTCGAATGATCGAAGAAGTAAGTATCACTAGAATGTAGTCACGTTATTACAGTCCCGTGGTAAGCTATTGAAAATCGACTATTCAATTACTGTTACTTATAGATCGGAGCCCCTATGTACTTTCAACACGACGGCGCTCCCGCGCACTCGACGATATGAGTCCGGCGATTCCTGGACGAGGAATTTCCTAACCGCTGGTTAGGAAGAGGGGGTCCAATTCCGTGGCCGCCGCGATCGCCCAACCTGACGCCGATGGATTATTTTTTCTGGGGCTACGTGAAACAGCAGTTATACAATGAGCGTCGCCATCTCCTGACTGTTGAGGACCTCGACTGGGAAATAATGAGGATCTGTGAGGAGATCCCCCGAAAGCGATCCAAAATACGACCTCAGCATTTTACGACCGATTAGGTTATTGCTCGGCTAAGCAAGGGAATAATTTCGAACGTCTCCTGCAAACATGAAGAAGCGGTGAGTTTTCCACAACATGTCATGATGTGAAAAGGATTTATTTACATTCATGGTATCGTTTGGGATAATTTTATTAACCTTTCACGGTATTCCTCATGTTACAGCTTCTCCTGTCCTCCGGGGGAGTTGGTGCTCGTTGTTGCAAAACACAAAGTCATTAATCATGGTCCTGGTTATCGATGCTTGCTGAAATATTCAATCACGTTGGTTAGCAGATGGTAATGTGAGTCGTATTATTAAATAAATACCTGCACTCTACATTCTTTTTCTGTATCAATACTATTTTATGTTTCATTTATTTCTATTTCATGAGCGGGATATCGTTTCGCGAATGGAAACATTTTATTAACTTTGAAAACCACATTTTATTTTCAAAAAATACAATTACTCTGAAAAACTCCACTTTGTAAACAAACGTATGTGTCAACCGCCATACTTTCTCGTCTGCTCGGTGCCTACGCACTAGGGAACTTCTGTCGCGACGATTGACGTCTGCCGACGATAGGCAGAGCCAATCGCTCGGCGTCCTTGCGTCTCCGACTAATAGCGTACATACTATAGTCTACAAACTGCTATGAACCATATCGTCCTATGTCAACAACCCAGGAAAACACTGGGTATGGTAGCCCTACATCCCCCATCGGTGAAGAATTTTTTGTTTTAGAACTGCAGGGGTTCGTTCTTAGGATACAGGGGTTAAAAGGGTGCCGCCCACCAATGGACTTCTTCCAACGACTATCTCAAGTGCTTTACAGTGTCATACAATTTTCAAAAATATCGCGGACTCTTCCAGAATATTCCCGGCTGTTCCAAAATGTTCAAGAATATTCTAGATTGTTCTGAAATATTCCAGAAAGTTTTAGAATGAAGATTGGTATCCCCCTCAAAAGTGAGAAATAAATGAAACATAAGATATTATTGATACAGAAAAAGAATGTAGTGCAGGTATTTATTTATCAGTACGACTCACATTACCATCCAGTAACCAACATGGTTGAATATATCAGCAAGCAACGATAACCAGGACTATGGTGAATGACTTCGTGTTTTGCAAATGTGATTGCGATCAGCAACCTGATCGGGTACTTTGTACAAGGGCTGGATTGGTGCCTCCCGCAGTAGTGTCGAATTGCTCCCGACTGAAATCCTCCCTCGTTTCGCTCTGTCATTCAACAACAAGCATCAACTCCCCCGGAGGATACGAAAAGCTGTAACATCAGAAAGACCATGAAAGGTTAATAAAATTTTCCAAAACAATACCATGAATGTAAAAACAATACCATACTTTTCATATCATGACATTTCGAGGAAAACTCACTGCTGCTTCATCTTTACAGGAGACGTTCAAAATGATTCCCTTGCTCAGCCGAGTAATAGTCCAGACGGTCGTGAAATGCTGAGATCGCATTTTGGATTGCTTCCCGGGGAGTTTCTTCACAAATCCTCGTTATTCCTCGTTGGAGGTTCTCAGCGGTCAGGTGTGGGCGAGACTAGTTATATAACTGCTCCTTCACGTAGCCCCAGAAATTATCCAAAACGACACCATGAATTTAAGCACATCCTTTTCATAT
The DNA here is from genome assembly GCA_963678675.1 of Xiphydria camelus. Classification (NCBI taxonomy): domain Eukaryota; kingdom Metazoa; phylum Arthropoda; class Insecta; order Hymenoptera; family Xiphydriidae; genus Xiphydria; species Xiphydria camelus. The sequence goes on from OY783195.1 coordinate 15,142,950, forward strand.
AATCACATTTTGAGGAAAACTCACCGCTGCTTCATCTTTACAGGAGATGTTCAAAATGATTCCCTTGCTCAGCTGAGCAATAACCCAAACGATCGTAAAATGCTGAGATTCCATTTTGGATCGCTTCCTGGGGGGTCGCTTGACAAATCCTCCCTATTTCTTATTGGAGGTCCTCAGTGGTCACGAGTGGGCGAGGCTCGTTATATAACTGCTCCTTCGTGTAACTGTTACGTCCCAATATCAAATTAATTAAAATTTTTCTCAGGTGCATCTATTTCAACTAATTTATTACACGCTAACCTATTTTTTTCACAATACAGCTTAGTCTGGCAGGAACAGCGACTCTATTGTCTAGCGTCAACTAATCTAACAGCTCGTTCATTTCATTCTCACCACGATCTAGCCTAAACAGCGAGTGTGAATAACTACGGATGTATAGTCTACCACCTATTTCTTTGAATCGAGCTCGCTAGGAGGGTCCGGCCGTGGTAAAGGAAGAGTTCTGTGAACGATACAAAGATCCTATTATATTCCGACTCCAACCAATCCCATCTCTTTAATCACAATTTCGATCAAGCCAACTAATTAGATTTCATCTCTCCCTCCTCTATCTAGAACCCCTTTTTTCCGAACGAGTCTCTGGCACAACGTTTTTTCTTCACTTCACATTTATTCCTCTTCGAAGTCAGATCTCCCCGACTTACCGCACTGGGTACACGAAGTCTTAACCCGCTATCCAGCGAGCGCAAATTCTAACTTCAATTAATCGATAACCTCTTACAATTAAAAAGTTAAATAAAAGCAATAGTTATTTCAATCACACACAGTGGTGGCTGTTTGATACGACTTATTTCCTAAAATCTTAAAATCACATCTCCAGGACGTAACATAGCCCCAGAAAAAATAGTCCATCGGCGTCAGGTCGGGTGATCGCGCCGGCCACGGAATTGGACCCCTTCCTAACTAGCGGTCAGGGAATGGGGTCATCCCGCCTATCATAATTTTCTAAAAATAATAGTTGCATTCGGAAACTGAAACGTAATAAGATTCTGTCTCATAAAAAAGAAACCGATTTTGTTGATTGTTGCAAGTAGGAGAGCGTAAAATATGAAAATCTTCAATTAAATTTCGCGCCGGATGTGACGTGCTATATGCCAACTTCGAACGCACTGCGCGCATGCGTTTTCGGCGAGCGTCGAATGGTATTAGGCGTTTGTTTACATTCGTAACCAATCACGGCTTTCGTCGCTTTCTAACCAATCAAAGGGGCGGGATATAAGACGTCATATGAAGGCGCACTTTTTAACTTTCTTGTTAATTTCCATTAGGAAGAATAAATTTGAAGAGCGAAAAAATAGGGGTATTTCAATTTTTCCTGAACTTTCATAATCCGAGAAAAAAAAATTGACGGAATGACCCTATTCCTCGTCCAGGAATCTCTGGACTTGTATCGTCGTGTGCGCGGGAACGCCGTCATGTTGATAATACACTTCGGCTTCTATCTGTAACAGTAATTAAATGACACATTTAATTAACAGATTTTTAAACTCAGTCATCATCGTACGATTCGCTTAATAATTTGAAAGGTCAAAGTGCGTGATATTCCAGGAACGAAATTAAAAAAATAGTATTCGAATTTAGGGGTGCTTCGAAAGAGCCCTCGCTTTTAATTTTAAATAGTCGATGTTCAATAGTTTACCATGGGACTCTAATAACGCGACTGCATTCTAGTGATACTTACCTCTTCTTCGATGGCTCGAAGCGACGGTATTACGAAATCTCTCAGAAGTTCGAGATATATCTCGCCGTTCAAATTTTCGTGAATTATAACCGGCCCTATGATTCGATTACCGATTATTCCAGCCCAGATTTTCAATTTAATGGAGAACTGTGTTCTCACGTCCCACAGTATCCTGGGATTTTCCCTCTTGCCCAGTATCTTTATTTTGCCCATAAGGTCCATGTACCGCGAAGAAAGTACATTTGTCGGTGAAACAAATTCTCTCTGACAGGCCAGGCTCGACATTAATTCTTTCCATCATCGTTACCGAGAATGCCATCCGATGATCATCGTCGCCCGGTATGAGTTCCTGATGGCATCGAGGTGTATAGGGGAAATATTCATTATCCCGCAAAACCTTGTGCGCCATATTCGCGGAGATGCCGAACTCTCGGGCTATCCTAGCCGCACTTGTTCGAGAGTTCTCGACGCTCGCGCATATTGAAGCAACAGTTATTGGCAAAAATCGGACAACGATTTTTAAACACTTGGGGAATCTCATCGAAGAAACCCGAATGATTATTTCTTATCACTTCTACACATTATTCATCATTATTTATAAATTAACGATTTCGAGGTTAGATGCTTCGATCTCCCGAATTGACAGCTGCCGGGAGATCGGACATTTGACACTTTTCGCTCGGCTCGTAAGACCGCAGCGCACTCTTCCGAAACCAATTGAAACCAATTCTAACTAGGAATGACTAGAGCACCGACCCTTACCACTTCCGGCCAAATCTCAGAGAAATTCAAAAGTTGGAGTTTGCCATAGGACATACGGTATAGCGGTCTGTAGGCTATAGTATGTACGCCATTGGTCGGAGATGCAAGGACGTCGAATGATTGGCTCTGCTATTGGCGATTTCCACTATCGAACATGACATCTAGTGGCAGAATCTAGAACTAGTCTATTTGGGTTCCAGATGTAAACAAACGTGGCTTTTGCATGACGTGTGGTTTGTTTTGAGAAATAGTGTGAAATAGAATAGTGAAATGGTGAAACTTTAAAAATGTCAAAAAGTAAGTCTGAATATTGTCCACGAAGATTCATATTTTTCTACACAAAATCACGTGCTTTGCTTGGAGCACTTCTTCGCCTTCACAGAAGTTCCTCAAATCTGCATTACACTTCCCGTAATTAAATATTGTCTTTAATTTTAAACACGGCATATTCTAATAATAGTAATGTCGTAATATAACAAAAATGTTGAGAAGAACGCAAAAACACCAGTAACAGACTACAGCTGTGCGGTTGTTTACAAAATGAACCCAAATAGGACGGCCATTTGCATAACTACTGTGGTGCCACCATCAGTAGTGGGAATTGCCAATCGCCGGCAGACGTCAATCATCGCGAGAAAAGTTTCCTAGGGCGTAGGCACCTACTGGACACGAAATCTGTCGCTGGTGACTTTTTTAAATGTTATTTTTAAACGTACTAACCAATGATTAATAATCCTCATGCTTTCATTAACACTTAACTGGTGAGGTGCGGTCTCACAGCCGGCGCACCGGATAAAGATGTGTTTTACTGGCTATTGGAAACGCCTACAATTGTATGGCTCTGCCTAATCCTCACCCTATTGGTACATGACAGATCATCATATTTATACCTACTAGGGGGCTCCATCCCCTACTCCCTTCGCTCGTCAACCCCCGGGGGGCTATTTCCCCTGCGCCGTTGTCGCGGCGTTCCCCTAAGCTTTTGTAGCAGTATCACGTTGTTGCTGTCTTCTCCGTTCAATACGTTCTTCTTCTTCTTTTTCTTCTTCTCCTTCTCCTCCTCCTCTTCTTTCTCCTCCTTCTGTATCTGCTTTTTCTTTTTCTTCTTCTTGTTTTCCTTCTTCTTCTGCTTCTTCTTCTTCTTCTTCTTCTTCTTCTTCTTCTTCTTCTTCTTCTTCTTCTTCTTCTTCTTCTCCTTCTTCTTCTTCTCCTGATCCTTCTCATTCTCCTCCTCCTTCTCCTCCTTCTTCTCCTTCTTCTTCTCCTTCTTCTTCTTTTTCTTCTCCTTCTTCTTCTGCTTCTTCTTCTTCTTCTCTTTCTTCTTTTCCTCCTCTCCTCCTTCTCCTCCTTCTCCTTCTCCTCCTCCTCCTCCTCCTCCTCCTCCTCCTCCTCCTCCTTCTTCTCAAGGACTCAAGAAGGAGAAGAAGAAGAAGAAGAAGGAGAAGAAGAAAAAAAGGAGAAGAAGGAGAAGAAGAAGAAGATGAAGAACAAGAAGAAGATGAAGGAGAAGGAGAAGAAGAAGGAGCAGGAGAAGAAGAAGAAGGAGAAGGAGAAGAAGAAGAAGAAGAAGAAGAAGAAGAAGGAGAAGCAGACGCAGAAGAAGGAGAAGGAGGAGGAGGAGGAGAAGAAGAGAAAGAAGAAGAAGAAGAACGTATTGAACGGAGAAGACAGCAACGACGTGATACTGCTGCAGAATCTTGGGGAAGCGCCGCGACAGCGGCGCAGGGGTAATAGCCCCCCGGTGGTTGACGAGCGAAGTAAGTTGGAGACGGAGCTCCTGTTACGTCCTTAGCTCCCCGGCGGACGTCGCGGCGCTGGGGTCCGTTGTTCCGCCAAAGCACTAACGTGCAACCTCGTCCGTGGATGATCGACAGAAGGAAAAGAAAGAAACGAAAGGGTTTATAAAAGGAAGAGAAACGCCTTTATTTACCAGCTTGAAACGACTATAGCCTTGCCTCAACCTTAGCGTCTAGCTGCGGCTCTAATTATCTACGACTGACTTCGGCTACGGATCGCAAAGAACTCTGAGTACCGACGACTGGTTTCAACCCCTGATCGCAAAAGACTGAGAGCTACTCTACTCGATCTTCTCTAGTTCTCTCCAGAGACGCGGAGTCCACCCCCCTGCATTTCCACGTACTTACACTAGCTTACTTCTATATAAGAAAAGAACATATAGGCGAGCGAGGAAGGAAGGGGCGATTTTCGTCTATTCTACATTTCTTCCTCCGACGTTTCAAGTCCCTCCCGGCGTCGCCCGGGAGGGGGATCCTGTCCGCTCGGGGTGAGTTCTCGCGACGGGGTGTTTCCTCGAGGACGGAGGCTTCGGGTGTCCGTAACGTCTTCCAGATGCGTCGATGCTTCTTTCTACGGATGCACGCGTCCTGCGTTGGCGAGAGTTCTCCGCGAAGGGGCTAAAAAATGGTTTATGGCCTCTCGTTGTTCTCGAGCCGTGAGAAAGTTGCAGCATCCGCTCCCGTTGTTCTCGAGCCGTGAGAAAGTGCAAAGTCCGCTCTCCTCCTACCTACCCTATCTCATCCCTCGAGTGACCATTACTCTACAAGAATGTACGCGAAGAAAAAGGCGATATACTAATAGCGCGTCTTAAATGAAGCGTCATTTGAACAGCCCGCGTTCTGTAGCGGAAAATGTGGTGGTTGTCGTTTCATGTAGACTTGTTCAAAGGACTATCGTTCTATGAAAACGTGACGTAACGTCACATTTGTTCATGACATAACAATGACATAACACTCCCTACCCAGGTAACAAACTAACGTGAAATTAACGTTATTTTTTGGTCAGTTCTGGTCATAGACGACGTCAGTAAAAGACGTATAAATGACGTTAAAAGTACGTTCGAAAGTCACATCCCACTGACGTCATTTAATGACGTTTTTCTAACGTTCTTTATGACGTGAAATATGACGTTTAATTTTAGCAATTTCCCAGGTAGCACACTAACGTCGAAATGACGGTTTTTTAAGGTCAGTTCTAACGGCAGATGATGAAAAATATGACGTGATGATGTAAAAAATTACGGTTTTGGAAGGTTAGGTCTGACGTATATCTTTTCATCGTGAGCGGTCACCCATCCAACTACTACACTACAAACCGGCCTCTCGATGAAACGTCTTAAAATAATACGGAAAAGTGTCTTATTGACGTAAAATAAGACGGTTAAGTGTATTGATCAGAAATTCAAGACACTTAACCGTCTTATTCCAAGACATTTGTCTGTCTTTTCTCAAAAAGACATTTATTTTCCATCTAAAATCATAAGACACATGGTTCTGTCTTAAGATAAAGACGCTTAATCGTCTTAAAGTAAGACACTTCTTCAGGTATAAGACATTTAAATGAATAAGTTGCTTAAAATAGTAAGACACTTACACAAGTAATACATTTCAAACATCTTGTTACCTGTGACGTCAAGCATCATTATTCACATGTAACTTTAGATATACACTACCCCCGAAAAGTTTCCGGTCACCCTCAAAAGGGCTTTGAGTGAATGAAATTTGAGTGGTTGATTATATTGGAAACGAAGCAAGATAGATTAAAAACCTTCAAACAAAATTTCTTTTGACTGACAATTAAAGAAACACATCGAGCATGACAGTTCATTTTCACGTTGAATTCTATTCATTGTCAATGTCAACACATCAGCCGAATTTGTATCCTTAATTTCTTTTTATTATTTGTTATTAAAAAAATGTCTACATCAGCCGTATATGTCGCGTACCGCTTGCAGAAAATTTGTACACTTTACTCAAGTAACGCCGGTCCCGAGGAAAAAACCGACGAGCGCACTCTACTACACATGACGTGTACCGTTCGGTATACGGTTTTCGGCTCGGTTGGAACAGGGTTTAGCGTACTTTACTGGGGCCCCTTTCTCGAACTCGCTCGTATCTTTGCGTACACGCATCTTAGCGAATAGACCAATCAGGATCAAGTATTCCGTTGTCCGTAACCCCACCACACCCAGTGTGGTGGGGTTACGGACAACGGAATACTTGATCCTGATTGGTCTATTCGCTAAGATGCGTGCACGCAGATACGAGCGAGTTCGAGAAAGGGGCCCCTGTACTGTTAGGTAACGGGACCTTCCCCTCCTTTTTCGACCTCACCTCAACTCACTTTCTGTAAAATTCAACGCGGCCAACAAGCACGTCATTTTCCGGAGGTTGTTTGCTGTGAAAAAATGTCGAAAAAAAAAGAAAAAAGAGTCAAGCCATGTCAAGTCGGACTCGAAATTTCCACTAAATCGCGGATTTCGGAAATAATAACTCTATTGCGAAGGGAATATGGCACTTACGTTACCGTATTAATATTTCGTGAAAATTCTGTTATTTGTTAATGTTATTAACAATCAAACTTTGAAGCGCAATTAAAATGAAAAATCGTTTTCTCTTAAACTACTTTAGATAATTACTTGAAATTTTGCACACTGATAAAGCAATGTTTACACTATCGAATAAATATTTGCTTGAGGTGAAATTGTTTTAAAAAATGTATTTTGCATTAATTTTTTTAAAACAATTGCAATTTTTCTTGCGGTCTTCACGCTATAAAAAAATGAAACTTACATCAATTCATGCGGCAAACGTTGGCCTTTTATAATCTGCAAAGAGATCTTTGTACTTTTTCTCCATTCCGGAGATACGAAATTGTTTGTTACGCGGTGCGCTCGTAGATCGCGCGGCGCGCTCCGCTACTGGCGTCCGCGGCAACTTGATGGCCGCGCAAACTTGAGCAAAAACCGTTTGAACTTGCATGAACATGATTTTCCGAGTTTGGCAAACATACACAGTTTTCTTGTCAGTTTGCTGATGGTGCTCGTGCGGTATACTTGCTTAAAAACTATTCGGTGTTTCAATATCATTTAGTGAAAATCTTTCGACCGAAGGAATGTTGTAATCCTTTGAAAAGGAAAGGTCATAATTGTGTTCGTCATAAGTTGTTCCTCGCGCGTTACTGCCAAGTGGAATAAAAAATTCGAAGAATACATTGATCGATATATTTGTCAAATATGTCGTAAGGACATGTATAATGATGTTAAAATTGCTTCAAATGTAGAAAATGAAGACCCAAGCACCCAAGACCCAAGATAGTTAATACCGATAATTAATTGCTATACTGTAATACCTTCCAGGGAACGAATTGAATTTTTAACTGAATGTAAATATTGGATTTGAACAGTGAACAGTTATAATTACTTGGAAGTTTATTCGTGGTTCACTATTAAAGAAGGTGTTACAGTATAGCCATTAATTATACAATAAAATATAACAATAACACAGGTTTACAACAAAAAAAAAGTCCGGACTATTTGACCGGACCATGGTATTCCGAGGTACTTTGCGTCCTGAATCCGATCCCGAGGTCATCTGAGCCCCATCACGTCAGAAAAACGAGATTTCGAAATAAATAAATAAGGAAATGGGACTGCCCTGAGCAGCACCCAGAGCATGACTCCAAGGTTCTAAGGCCATTACGGTCAGTGCTGGGTCCACTGTTACAGTGAACGGATCGCCGGAATTGGATGCCTTGACAGGGAGATCGTAATCCGCGAGATACAACGATCATGGCAACATTTTATCCACTGGGGTGGTTCTGTGATAGTCCCGGTCGAGATTTAGGACTCCATTCCAATGTTTGGAAGGTATTCAAGACCTAAACAGCTACCCTCCAACTCAACAGGTCGCTTGAGAAATTGTCCCGGATCCAGTTCCAAAAAATGGTCATTTTAACCTCTAAATGACCTTGAAATCTCATTTTTCTGACGTGATGGGGCTCAGATGACCTCGGGATCGGATTCAGGACGCAAAAATACCTCGGAATACCATGGTCAAATAGTCCGGACTTTTTTTTTTGTAAACCTGTGTAATTAGTAAACTCACTTCGTGCTTGGGTCTTCATTTTCTACATTTGAAGCAATTTTAACATCATTATACATGTCTTTACGACATATCTGACAAATATATCGATCAATGTATTCTTCGAATTTTTTATTCCACTTGGCGGTAACGCGCGAGGAACAACTTATGACGAACACAATTATGACCTTTCTTTTTCAAAGGATTACAACATTCCTTCGGTCGAACCATTTTCACTTAATGATATTGAAACACCGAATAGTTTTTACGCAAGTATACCGCACGAGCACCATCAGCAAACTGACAAGAAAACTGTGTATGTTTTTGCCAAACTCGGAAAATCATGTTCATGCAAGTTCAAACGGTTTTTGCTCAAGTTTGCGCGGCCATCAAGATGCCGCGGACGCCAGTAGCGGAGCGCGCCGCGCGATCTACGAGCGCACCGCGTAACAAACAATTTCGTATCTCCGGAATGGAGAAAAAGTACAAAGTTCTCTTTGCAGATTATAAAAGGCCAACGTTTGCCGCATGAATTTATGTAAGTTCCATTTTTTTATAGCGTGAAGAACGCATGAAAAATTGCAATTGTTTTAAAAAAATTAATGCAAAATTCATTTTTAAAACAATTTCACCTCAAGCAAATATTTATTCGATAGTGTAAACATTGCTTTATCAGTGTGCAAAATTTTAAGTAATTGTCTAAAGTAGTTTAAGAGAAAACGATTTTTCATTTTAATCGCGCTTCAAAGTTTGATTGTTAATAACATTAACAAATAACGGAATTTTCACGAAATATTAATACGGTAACGTAAGTGCCATACTCCCTTCGTAATAGAGTTATTATTTTCGAAATCCGCGATTTAGTGGAAATTTCGAGTCCGACTTGACATGGCTTGACTCAAAACAGTGTTTTGTGCATTAGGTCAACGACGCAAGTGTGTTAGATTTCTCTCACGAGATAATCAGCCTGACGCTGAAGTTGTGTTGGAAGAGCTTAAGAAATTATGTGCTCGCGATCCAGCATTGTTTGATGATAGCAAACACAGACATTATCATTCAAAAACAACATCAAGCATCGGACATGTGGTATGATGCGGATGACAGCATAATTGATGACCATAGTGAATTGAATATTGTGCTGGTGCAGTCTCCAATGCAAGTGATATTGCCAACAACTAACCTACAAGACAGCACAGGTGGGAAGGTTATTTACACAGAACCTCCAGTTGATAAGGTGGATGAACTTTTTGAGACTGAAGAAACTGCGAGTCATCTCGAACGAGTTGAAAAATACGGTAAATAAATTTTTATTTCACGTTGGAATAAATTTTGTTTTCTCAATCACCAATAAAGTGAAAACAATATAATTCTGGATTTTTCATTTAAATAACTAAAAATACCTTTCCCTTAGAGATATACATTCATCATTATTTCAATATTTTTATTAGTATTAGTGAAATTTTTTGACGCGATGTGTTTATTTCAGAGTGTTTCGATTTGTGAGAGCTGGATGCATTGTGGATTTGAATACATTTCCAACGAATTTCTTTAATATCGAACTTTATAATATTACGTAATAGTATACTCTGATGAGAAAATTGACTCGCCTGTAATGTATTCATATTGACTATGAATAATTTCGCACTCACATATACGTTTGAAAATTATACATTTGTGTATAATTATTGCAAGACGTTTTTAGAGTCTTATATTCCAATACATCTAACCGTCTTAGTATAAGACGTTTGAAGTGTCTTATTGTAAGACACTTATAGTGTCTTAACGTATTAAGACGGTATTAAACGTCTTAAAAGTGACCTCAAGTTTTAAGACATGTAGGTGTCTTAAAATAAGACGGTTGAGTTAGTAGTGTATCCGCACTTTTTGCTGCTTAACTTCGTTGATCGGTCGGTGTCCTCGAGTCCTCATCTGCTGCACGCTCCTGTGGTATTAAGTATTACTATTGGTGTTCATATGAATAAGTTTGATGAATAAATGTATGTTGCTTTTCCAGTCAAAAAGAAAGAGCTTGAATAAATAAGATTTTATAATTGTATTATTCTTTTCTCAACATTTTTGATAAATATTCTTGCATAGACGCAAATTGATATTAATAAATAAATAAATATATGAATGTTTATAGAAACGACCACAAAATAAAAAAACCTACTTTTATTTATTATATTATATTATATATATAAATAGTACATAGATATAAGGATCGAGAATTAAAGTAGACCACACTATCCCTTGTCGAAAACCACTACAGCGGACTGAACACTACAGTGGTCAGTAGTGGTTTCTACAATAGTGGTCAGTAGTGGTATACAGTCGTGAATAGTGGTCAGTAGTGGTATACAGTGGCGAATAGTGGCATGCAGTGGTACGTAGTGGTAAGAAGTGGTAAGTAGTGCACATGTAATGGTTATACTATTTTTTTTTATTGAATCATATAAAAAGGGTACAAAATTTAAATTATACGATGGATGTATCACTTCTGCTCCCGAAAACTCTGCAATCACGCGAATTGAAGAAAGGTATAATACCTACCTAGAGATAAATTTAAATGTTACTTATAGAAGACAATGCAATGGTAGATGACTTCTTTGGTTGATATTATTGGATACCGTTGAGATTCTCGCGATTGTAGACCCGCGTGCTTAAATTTTAAATTTAAACTTGCATTTTCTAGTAAAAGAGAGAAGGGAGAACAAAATTTTTCCGACGTTTCTATGAGCTTCTATCCTCCTATTAAAAAAGAACTATAATCTAAAATGTGTCGCACGAAATTACCTAGCAGGGAAAGACTCACTTATAAAAAAAGAAGAGAGATCTATTAATTTTGATTCTCCAGAGCTCTGACTCAGATAAAATTATAATCATGATTCAATCTCACGCGTAGAAAGCAAGGCTACAATAGCCGTTCCTCGGAGCACCGTCCGACGCAAATGCTGCGACCCAGAGAAATTGAGCATCATCGAGTTCTTAATGTACATAGAACGAATCATCAAGCGTCAACGTCGCGGTGGAATTTCTACTGTCCAGCGATTGCATTGCGATATATCGTTTCCGTAAGATCTCTTGAAGGTCGTTGCAAGGGCTATTTTCGCGTTTGGCTCGCAAAGGTCTCTCACCCGGCGATCTGAAAAACACGTTTAAAAGCCCACTGTGAACAAAATCAATCCTTCGCAGCCACGACATTCTGACAATGCGAAATTTCTCTTTGTTCCTGGCGAATTAAAAGTTTACCGCAATAAAATTGTTTAATCATACCTTGCGACGAGTTTGAATTTGACTTTGTCGATGTCTTTCAGTATATCGCCCATTAATTTCTGGGAGATCAGTGGCGGTTTATGCCGATCGACGAACTTGTAGTCTTGTAAATTAGCTCTTCTTGCGATGTGAGGAGTCGTCGAAGGTGGCAGAGGTGGCGGCATATAATAATAACTAATTAAAAGTTTTAACATTTCGATCAAAACGATTACTTCCAGTAATTAGCATTGTTCCCAAAGCAAGAAATCTTAAAGTTGGCAATAATTTCGTTGCTGGCTGAATTACTGCATTTCTTTGCGACCTCGGTGCAATGCGATGTCGTATTTGTCCCAATAATCTCTGGCCGGTTTTGTTTTTCCAAACGAAATCGAGTGAAGAATTCTACATCATTGTAAGTATTCTTCGAAATAGTCAACTCTGGAATAGTTTTGTATTAGATATTGATTATAAATTAATAGGTACCTATATAGGTATCTTTTATTTACTTACCGGGCACGTATTTTCTTCGGATTTCTCATTCTTGGTAATACGTCAATATCTTCATCAAATGATGATTCAAAAACTGGTTTATCAAATAACTCCATTTCAAAATTAATAACAATTTACCACAACGATCAGGTTATGACTATGTCACGGAAGAATATAGACACAAACAAAAAGTTAGGTTATACTGAGGATAGATATCTTATCCCGCGATGAAACTGCCGGATAAGTTATGTCTGCATTTATTCCAAAGTTTATGCTATTCCAGACTTATACCATACTTGTAAAACGCTTGTGCGTCTGGTTATATTCTCAGTATAGCGCTATACCGCGTTTATACCGTGTTGGTAAAACCGGCCCTAAATATCACTTTTGGATCACTGCTCACCACTATCGAACCCATACTGACCATCATTGAACCACTGCTCACCATTATTGTGCCACTACTCAGGTTTTCAGTAGTGGTTGAAAATATTCTGTAGTGTTCTGTAGTGGTTTTCGACACGAGATACAAATATTTTTACGTTATACATTATAAAAAATATATAAATATTCAATGTAGGTATAATAAATATAGTTATTTTACAATTTTATTACGACGTAAAAATAACGTCTTTTTAACGTCATATTTAGGGCGTCTTAAAAACGTTTCTTGAATGACGACATTAAAACGTCATTTTTTGGTAGAATGACGTCACCGACGAAATATGCCCTAAAAGTGACGTCAAGTTTACGTCAGCTTGCTACCTGGGTAGTAGGTATAAATATGGTGATCTGTCATGTACCAATAGGGTGAGGATTAGGCGGAGTTATACAATTGTAGGCGTTTCCAATAGCCAGTAAATCACATCTTTATCCGGTGCGCCGGCTGTGAGACCGCACCTCACCAGTTAAGGGTTAACGAGAGTAGACGCCACCGTAGCTAATGAGGGCATGAGAATTAATTGTTCATTGGTTAGTACGTTTAAAAATAACATTTAAAAAAAGTCACCAGCAACAGATTTCGTGTCCCCGGGGTAGGTGCTGTCGCGTCTGCATCCAGACTTGACTTAAAAACCCTATAACTTTTGGAAGTTACTAGATTTGTGGCGGCGCAGTTCAAACGCTTTGTATTAACCTCTAATTATTGTTGTTTTATTAAGAAAGTAAGGTATAGATAAAACGTAATAGAGAGAAAGAACGAGAACATCGGAGACTCTGCGATAAGCTAAATAAGTCGCAAGCCACCGTGGTTTCTATTCGCGAGATTATAAACACCTTTATTGCGTGATGCACAGGGGATCTAAGTCGCAAGCCGCTGCGATCTCCATTTATAAATATAATGTCCCCTTTCGCGAACCGGAAAGTCGTAGTTAGCTCTGCTAGCGGGAATAGTTCCCCTTTCTTTTAGTCACGTAGTCGTATGCGCATAAAGCCGGGTCTTCACTACGCGAAATTCTACGCGAAACTGTTGCGCGAGTCATGTCCCCTCTTTTTTTCGCGCTCCCTCTTCTCACTCATTCTCTCTTTTTCGCGAAACAGTTTCGCGCAGTGAAGACCCGGCTTAAGATTCGTCATCGATGCGTGCTTCGGATTGCGTGAGATCGTGCGCGGTAGATCCACGGTCGCGCGTTGTGGATATATTTTCTTCGGAGTGCGTGGTGCCCCGTCTGAGAAGTAAATCATCTTTGATGGCATTGGTATAAACGATTTAACAAAATCATCGATGATTCGATGAATCATCGTGTTTATTATTGGGCGCCACAGCAATTAAAAAATAAAAAAAATTTTTGTAATATTTATTATCATTTTGAGGATTTCGGCGTCACTGCTGAGTGGCATTTTTTTGCAACAGCGCGCGGCAAGGGCCCTTCCGATGGTATTGGGGAAACTGTTAAGCGATTAGCTGCTTGAGCAAGTCTGCAATTGCCAGCCCATAAACAAATAATGACTCAGTTTTTTCTCTAAAATAGTGCGTCAAACATTGAAAAATCAACACTCCATGGTGTATGACGGCTTAACAAATTTGTAATTCTTTGAAGATTAATTAAAAATTTGTTTCCTTGAAATAAAAAGTGGCGTATTTTCAGGAGACCAAAAAATAGTGAGTATTTTCGTTTCTGCCGGTACTGGTAATACTGCATATTTTTTCCAGAAAGTACGTTCAAAAAGAAAACCTTTTTGCATTTGAAGTTTTTTGAAATTATCATTTCTTCTATTCGAAAATTAGACGTGAAAATCACATTTTTCAATATTGTCCAGAGGTATCCCGTATAAACAAAGGCAATAAAAATGATCCACTTGGGAGTATGTTTATAACCCAAAACCCTGTAAGAAAAAAAATATATGAAGTAAATTCCCGACTCCCCATGTATTTCGCTTTGTCGTTTTCTTGTGAAATGCCCCATATACAGTATGTTCCGTGGATATATATAACGCAAGTATTTGAATTTCCCCCACATTTGACTTTGGTAGTGCTTGGAACGGTGCTGTAGTTAGAGTTGGCTTCAGAAGAGTGCGCTGCGCTCTTACGAGCCGTGTTTCCGAAACCTGTATAATTATTTCTCATCACTTCTACACATTATTTACCATTATTTACAAATTCAGTTAATTTCGAGGTTAGACGCTTCGATCTCCCGAATTGACAGTTCCCGGGAAATCAGACGTTTTACACTTTTCGCTCTCGAAACACGGCTCGTAAGAACGCAGCGCACTCTTCTGAAGCCAACTCTAAGTACTGCACCGTTCCAAGCACTACCAAAGTCAAATGTCAGGGAAATTCAAATACTTGCATTTTATCCACGGGACATACTGTATAGGTGATATACAATAAGTTAAGTAAGAGCGTGTACAGCGTTATTCATAAAAAATGTATTCAACAATGTTTTTTCCACATACATACGTTTGACATGTTCCAAGGCAATGTACAATTATGTTAATAATAAGTTTAATCACCCACCAGTATCAATAATCGCTTGGCATCTTCGAGGCATACTATCCACCAAATTTTCGGCGTATTCGCGGGGAAGTACCTGCCAAATACGTAAAATTCCTCAGGATACAGGATACATACATCTCAAGCAGAAGCTTCGAGGAAAACATGTCTTCACTGTGAATTCACTGTGAAGCAGCTATCCTGAGAAATTCAACGCATTTGGAAGGCACTTCCCTGCGAATACGCCGAAAATTTGGTGGATAGTATGCCTCAGAGATGCCAAGCGATTATTGATGCTGGTGAGTTAACATAATTGCGCATTATCTTGAAACATGTCAAACGTATGTATGTGGAAAAAAACATTGTTGAATAAATTTTTTATGAATAACGCCGTACCCGCTCTTACTTAACTTACTGTACTTACCACAATCATAAGTATTTGATACACTGGTTTGAGCTACAACTTTACAGGTTATAACGACCTCTCCGTTTTCGATGTCATCTGTCTCTATTACATTCAGTACATGACCCGATTCAAATAATGTTTGTCCTTTGACATTATTTTGACCTCGTATGAGATGATTTTGGAGATTGGCCGAAAGCCATACTTAATAATTCTGATAATTTTTGAAGTGAAACTTCTTTGCTGAGGGGACTAAAAGCGTGGTATGCAACAAAAATTCCTCAAAAACCGTAACGAAACCCACACACTCCAGCGCTACCGTACGTGCCTCACTCATACACCGATGTCGACCCTGCCCCATTCCACTTAGGCCCTTCGCACACAACGCTACGCAGGTATCCGATACTCGATGAGCACACACCACGCGACGCGACTTTCATCGGTGATGCTATATATTATACTCCCGCGACCGGCATGCTCAAGTAGCCGATACTCGCGTCGCCGAGACGGTTCCGTCGCACAATTATGTTTTCTTTTATTTTACAACGATCTATTTTGTTGTTTGGCAATATGTTTATATGTACTCGAAAGAGCTCTTTCTGCTCTACAAAACTGTTATAATTGTTATTTCGAATAATTAAATTTTTTATTATTTTTCTGGCTTAGAAATGGAATATCCAGGGGGCAAAAATCAGCAGTTTCGACATCTGCTTTTCTTTGCTTTTCATCGAGGTCAAAAAACTGCCGTATACGGAGAAGGTGTTATAGGCGAGTCTTTGATCAAAAAGATGTCGATTCTGATTTTTTCCTCCTGGATATTCCATTTCTAAGCCTGAAAAATAATAAAAAATTGTTATTCGAATAAACAATTATAACAGTTTTGTAGATCAGAAAGAGCTCTTTCGAATGAATATAAACACTTTGCGGGAAAGCAAACAAATCGTTGTAAAATGAAAGAAAATAAAAGAAAACGCTACGAACTTATTTTCCAACCCAATAGCATCGCGGTCATAAATACTTCGTCAAACTAGGGTTCATCTCGCCATCAGCGAAGCAGTACATTTCGGCGAATCCAGGCTGCTAATGAGTTCGCAGTCCCGCACCTTTCCTGAAAGGGTTAATTACTGGATGAATCGGAATGAACCTTTACCGAAATATTCGGTTATCTATTGAAATCGTCATTTCTCTCCTTTACAAAGCTGAATGCATTTCGAATGCATTCGAAATATAGCGGTATCTGCGAGAAGTGGTTCATTACAATTCGTTCGGTAATTAGCCTTCCGGGAAAGGTGCAGGACTGCGAATACATAAGCAGTCCTCGTTTGCCGAAATTTACCACCCGAACTGCATGCACTATAATGTGCACTATAATAGAATTTGTAATGTATGTGAAATTCTGAGAAACAGCGATTAATGTTTTATCACTGTCAAATTTGGAAGTAAAATTCCTTGATTCCGTTTATGATTTTCTAGAAATTTGTCAGTTTAGTGAATACTTCGTTCGTTCGATCAAAGTTACTTCGTATACTGAGAAAAGAGTTTATTTCCAATTAATAAGTGTATACTTGATTATGGCGGAAAACATATTTTGTTTTATAAATTCTCTAATAGCGTTACACTGTAAATTTATTCCCAAAAAGTATCTATTTCAGTCGTGTGGTCGCGCGCACATTGGCGAATACACTGCCCTCTATAGCTCGTGCACGGTCCCTATATACTAACCAATGAATAATTAATTATCATGTTTTCATAAAGTGGCCCGGAGACGGTCAATAATATTGTCAATAATATTGTCAATGGTACTCATTGATGCATCTAATTGATCGTGTAGGAAGCGATTGATGCCATTGTCAATCGATGGACAATTGGGTGTGTGCACTAGTTACGAATGTTGCGTAATTGCAGTATAGAGTGAAGTAAAGAAATTGTGTTGCACGTATCATTGTTTAAAAACATCCAAAAACAGACAAATTTGCGATAAATTAAAGTAAAAACTGCTGCGGCGAAACTTGGCAACTGAGCAAAATCAAAACGCGCTCTGATTGGCTGTGACGTCACGATCTGTACAAACAACCAGCTGTCAAACGGAGTTGCCTGTGTTTTTAAGGTATTTTTCTGTGATTCAGAAATTTTGTTGTTTCTATGTCGTTCTTTGTAGTATCTGAAGTCGAACTGTGAAAGTGGCTGAAAATGTATTCGTATATTATTTACAGAAGCATTCGCACATTTTGGCACAAAACACGATTTCCTGTGGACTTGTGGGGTGCATGCATTTTCAGCCACTTTCACAAAAAACGATGTACACCCGGGGACACGCCCGTGTCGAAAACCACTACAGAACACTACAGAATATTTTCAACCACTACTGAAAACCTAAGTAGTGACACAATAGTGGTGAGCAGTCGTTCAGTGATGGTCAGTAGTGATTCAATGTTGGTGAGCAGTGATCCAAAAGTGATATTTAGGGCCGGTTTTACCAACACGGTATAAACGCGGTATAGCGCTATACTGAGAATAACCAGTACGCAGGCGTTTTACAAGTATGTTATAAGTCTGGAATAGCATAAACTTTGGAATAAATGCAGACATAACTTATCCGGCAGTTTCATCGTGGGATAAGCTATCTATCCTCTGTATAACCTAACTTTTTGTTTGTGTCTATACCCCGATAGCAAAGTGGCGCCACCGTGACTGCACACTACTTTCACGCGGTGTATTCGAGTGCATGCACTGGGGTGTCCATCTGTCTGTGCACCGTGAAGCCACGCTGCAGTCACGCAGTGTGAGCACCGAGTGGAAGCACTGTGGCATAACAGGGTGACTCCACAGTGCTTGTACTGTGAGATGATGGTGTAGACCCAGTGGCTTCGCTGTGAAGTTATCATATGGACTACACACAGGGATGTATTCTAATAAAATATTTATATTAAAAAACAACATTTCTTTTACTATTCCATTTATTAAATGAACATATTATAGCTGGAGATCCCAATATTAACATATCAAAATGTATCATCTGTCAATTCCCGGGAAAATTTATAATTAATTAAAAACTATCGAAGTTTTGGCCCTAAGCCACTTTATAGTATAGTCTTATTAGATATTCGCGAAACAATTTATTAATGTCAGGATAAAACCGGTACCAATCGATAGAAAAAAGTCTCCTGAATGACATATAGAAATGGGTAATCTTCAAATTGACGAGAAATAATGTAATTAATTAAAAACTATTTTTCAAAATCACATGCCAACAAATCGCGAAGCTATATTTTTTCTGTAACCAATTTCATAAATAAAAATATCCCAATGTGTAGAGAAGAAAATAATTTTACAAATTTCAAGTCGGAACTTATAGTCTACGATGCACCGTTTTTGTGTAATTAATTATTATACATATCGATACCTTACTTTGAAAACCTCGTAAGTGCAATTTTGGACAAAAATGCTATTTATAGCTTACTGCGTTAAGATTTAAATCTGAACACAGTAAGCTATAAATGGCATTTTTGTCAACAATTGCACTTACGAGGTTTTCAAAGTAAGGTATCGATATGTAATTCAAATTGGCTTAAATCGATCAGCTGATCGTTACGCGACGCTCCTTTATTACGCGTGCAACTAACGGATGAAAGCGCGTTCCGCAATCTATTCAAATTTACGCTTCATTCTGTATTGATTTTTATAATTAATATTTATCAAATTCTTCGTTTTCGGAAAATTATTACCATTATTTTTAATTCTGTTATGAATGAAGAAGCAATTTTTTAAATAATTTAACGATGAAGGATTTTTAGTAAATGTCAAGAAAATAAATTTAAGTGATTCATTTTCATAAATCATTTTCGAAATACTATACTAACGTATAGACATTATCTGAACAAAAAATGAATTTAGTTTGTTTTCTTTTTCAGATTTTACGTAATTCTTTATATCTCCATAGGATGACTGCACGAAAATAAAACGGCGTAAAACCCACAAGTATTTCGAAAATGATTTATGAAAATGGATCATTTAAATTTATTTTGTTGACATTTACTAAAGATCGTTCGTCGTTAAATTATTTTAAAAATTACTTCTTCATTCATAACAGAAATAAAAATAATGGTAATAATTTTCAAAAAACGAAGAATTTGATATTAATTATAAAAATCAATACATAATGAAGCATAAATTTGAATAGATTGCGGAACGCGCTTCTTTCCTCCGTTAGCTGCGCGCATAATAAAGGAGCGTCGCGTAATGATCAGCTGATCGATTTAAGCCAATTTGAATTACATATGTTTAATAATTAATTACACAAAAACGGTGCATCATAGACTATAAGTTCCGACTTGAAATTTGTAAAGAATTTTCTCCTCTACGTTGGGATATTTTTATTTATGAAATTTGTTACAGAAAAAACATAGCTTCGCGATTTCTTGGCATAAGTGATTTTGAAAGATAGTTTTTAATTAATTATATTCTTTCTCGTCAATTTCAAGATTACCCATTTCTACAGGGTGTTCGGAAAAAACACCGACACAGAAATAGGGGTGATAGGTTACGTCATTACAAGTATTT
Source organism: Xiphydria camelus (assembly GCA_963678675.1). Classification (NCBI taxonomy): domain Eukaryota; kingdom Metazoa; phylum Arthropoda; class Insecta; order Hymenoptera; family Xiphydriidae; genus Xiphydria; species Xiphydria camelus. The sequence continues at coordinate 15,162,965 of OY783195.1, forward strand.
TGATATAAGGGACCTATACCCGCAAGCGCCTCCCCTTCTGGAGATATCAACTTTTCAAGTTTATAACGACCGAGGTTGATCAAAGTAGAATAATATTGAGTTTTCTGTCTACCTGTACAATTGAAAAACAAATGAAAACTCCTTGTATCCGCATCATCTTCGAAAAGTACAAGGACTTGAGCCAAGCGGTTATCCTTTCCGCAAGCAGTTTGCGCAGTGGCACATCTATCCAGAATCGTTTCCGATGTTGCATGGACATGGGTGGCCGTCATTTTGAGCATTTGCTGTAGTACATTGTTTTTGTATCTCGTAAAATTAAATATTCGTTACCATTTTGATACGTTTCTTATTATTCTACTTTGATCAACCTCGGTCGTTATAAACTTGAAAAGTTGATATCTCCAGAAGGGGGCGCTTGCGGGTATAGGTCCCTTATATCAAAATACTTATAATGACGTAACCTATCACCCCTATTTCTGTGTCGGTGTTTTTTCCGAACACCCTGTATATGTCATTCAGGAGACTTTTTTCTATAGATTGGTACCGGTTTTATCATGACACTAATAAACTTCTTACTTAATAGAAGGAACAAATTTAGTTCTACTGGGCTATTAATCATTCATTTCTCCTATATTATTTACTCGATCAAAAAAATGATGATACCAATTTGTAGCGGGGAAAATGCACTATAAAATTGATGCGAGAACCTACATGACAAAATGCACGGTTAATTTATAATAATTTTTTGAAAGTCCCGGTGTACGAAAGTACAATAAGCTGCGCATGGCGCGTTTTACGTGGTTCGCCATGAGAACAGCCGATTGCTTGGCGAAACATGCTTAGAAATTAATTTCGTACACCGGGATTTTCGGGTACACTCAAACATCCTTTCGAGATTGACGACTCCGCTGTGGGAGAGATTCTGCAGGATGGCTACTTCGTTCTTGAGCTGGGCCTCTTGCTTGGTGGGAAAACGTAGCTTATCGATCACCTTTATCACCACCGCGCGGCCGGTCTTGCGATGAACTTCGCCGTAGACGATACCAAATTGACCCGAGCCAAGAACTTCGTCTGGGAAGATGTGATAGAGTTGCGATATGTCGGTTACGCGTTGCTCTGGCTCGGTCGTCGACTGCTCCTGCCGACCTGCGGAAAACGACGCGTGTTTTTCGGTTATAGCGTCGGTACGAGTTCGTGCGCACACTCGCGAGCTCTGAACGTACTTGCCGATCCGGAGGTGATGGGCATGAATGCCTGCCTGATACTCGTTTCCCAGGACCTCGCCAAGTGAACGCCAACGCCACTTTTCGGCGGCGGAAGCTGACCACTCGCACCTCCGTAGAGGGGATCTTCGCCGACGTAGTAATCGACGTTGGCCGTTCTCAACTCGAAACAATGCATTGTGCCTGGAAGAATCGTTTAGAATCGTTTATTGCAGCTAGGACCAGTAGGTCCAAGACCAGTAGGAAGGAGAGAACGCGCGCGTTGTAAACCGACTAAACGCGCGCAGAAAATTTCTAACGATATATGTACTCACGAGAATGTTGTTGTTCCCTGGCGGCGTCGACGACTAGAATTTCAGCCAACGGAATCTCTTTGAAGTACTTGGAACTGCTGTCGCTTTGGAATAGAATTATGGCCTTTGTGTCCAGTCGCCAGTAGTGTCTCTTCCTCTGAAAACACGCGCGTCTTAATGATGGGGGAAGCGAAACCGAATCAGCGCCACGTCGTCAACCTACCATCGGATCGCGATTCGTCGAGTGCACCATCCATCCTTCCTTCAGGATCTTGGAGCCGCGTCGTTTCATGTGCTTGGCGCTTTGAACTATTCACATCAGCGGTATATTTTTACTCGGCGATGAGCTGCACCTGCGTTATCGCGTACGAGGTACCAAGTGTGACGGAGGGAGTGATGGAGAAGAAAAAAAGATAAAGTTTCGCAAGTGTCGAGATACGACGTTGATTGAATAATTACCTCGATGGTCTGGAATTTTGAAATTCGTCGGAAGATGCGTCGTCATGGCACGGAACGAGGTCCTACGGAAATATCACACGCCTAAAACGATTCTTAGTGCGCTTTCCTCGTGTTTCCTTGTGTTTATGCGGTTAGAGGGGGGATGATGACAGGTTGGCTTATTGTCACTTCACTGTAGATTCCCAGCATAGCTCGGTCGTTCGCAAGGGCCTTTTCGGTGTCCCGGAGCTCCCGAGGCGGTTTCTCGCGAGGGTCACTCGTCCGGTGTCTCTCTGCTGGCCTTTGCGGTCTTTCGTCAACCGACGCTATGTAGCGGCGGCCATGATGGCGTTCGTGCCACGAGGGAACTCGACACGGCAGACTTCGTAATCGTCGAATAATGCCTAAACGCCGGCCTCGCCGCACTTCCATTTCACTCAGTGAGCTTCGCACTGCTCCGCGAACACCACCATGCACTTTTTATCGCACTCACTCGCGAAAAACCCGACTAAAGTTCCGAATTTCGTAGGAGCAATCCGCCACACGTCCGCACTGCTCGACCACCGAACCTTTAAATTATTTAATTACGAACACGTTCCCTGCGTATTAAAATGATTAAGTTAACCCCCGTACTAAAATCTTGAAATTTGTGTAAAACTATGTTGACGTGCCGCGGGAGCTGCGTGTTCCGCAGCGAATTCATTAATTCGTTAACAATTTTGTGAAGACAATGAATTTACCGATATTCATGGTCGGTAAATTTACGAAGTGTGCACGTCGAAAAGGCACCGTGACTGCACTGAGTGTAACCACTGTGTCTTTATGCTGTGAACCACTCAGTGTTTTCACTGTGTAGCCACGGTGCTTTTAGTTTGTGTACGCCACGCGATCACGCCACGGTGAGACCACAGTGGTGCCAATACGTGGCAGCACTGCGTGCGGCTAGCGTGTAAATCCATGCTTTGCTGTCGGGGTAGTTAGAGTTGGTGTCAATTCGGGTGATCGAAGCGTCTAACTTCGAAATTGTGATTTTGTGAATAATGGAAATAACTCACCATTATTCACAAATTCATAATTTCGAGGTTAGACGCTTCGATCTCCCGAATTGACACCAACTCTAACTACCGACTCGACTTCTACCGGTATTAAATGTTTCGATTACCGACCAAACCTCCCTGAAGGTAACTTTCAAACTGGCCCGTACAAAGTGGGACATACGGTATATCCAAGTGATCCAAAAGTGATATTTAGGGCCGGTTTTTCCAACACGGTATAAACGCGGTATAGCGCTATACTGAGAATAACCAGTACGCAAGCGTTTTACAAGTATGGTATAAGTCTGGAATAGCGTAAACTTTGGAATAAATGCAGACATAACTTATCCGGCAGTTTCATCGTGGGATAAGCTATCTATCCTCTGTATAACCTAACTTTTTGTTTGTGTCTATATTCTTCCGTGACATAGTCATAACATGATCGTTGTGGTAAATTGTTATTAATTTTGAAATGGAGTTATTTGATAAACCAGTTTTTGAATCATCATTTGATGAAGATATTGACGTATTACCCCAAGAATGACAAATCCGAAGAAAATACGTGCCCGGTAAGTAAATAAAAGATACCTATACCTATTAATTTATAATCAATATCTAATGCAAAACTATTCCAGAATTGACTATTTCGAAGAATACTTACAATGATGTAGAATTCTTCACTCGATTTCGTTTGGAAAAACAAAACCGGCCAGAGATTATTGGGACAAATACGACATCGCATTGCACCGAGGTCGCAAAGAAATGCAGCAATTCAGCCAGCAACAAAATTATTGCCAACTTTAAGATTTCTTGCTTTGAGATCAATGCTAATTACTGTAAGTAATCGTTTTGATCGTAATGTTGAAACTTTTAATTAGTTATTATTATATGCCGCCACCTCTGCCACCTCCGACGACTCCTCACATCGCAAGGAGAGCTAGTTTACAAGACTACAAGTTCGTCGATCGGCATAAACCGCCACTGATCTCCCAGAAATTAATGGGCGATATACTGAAAGACATCGACAAAGTCAAATTGAAACTCGTCGCAAGGTATGATTAAACAATTTTATCGCGGTAAACTTTTAATTCGCCAGGAACAAAGAGGAGTTTCGCATTGTCAGAATGTCGTGGCTGCGAAGGATTGATTTTGTTCGCAGTAGGCTTTTAAACGTGTTTTTCAGATCGCCGGGTGAGAGACCTTTGCCAGCCAAACGCAAAAATAGCCCTTGCAACGACCTTCAAGGGATCTTGCGGAAACGATATATCGCAATGCAATCTCCGGACAGTAGAAATTCCACCGCGACGTTGACGCTCGATGATTCGTTCTAGATTAAGAACTCGATGATGCTCAATTTCTCTGGGCCGCAGCATTCGAGTCGGACGGTGCTCCGAGGAAGGGCTATTGTAGCTTTGCTTTCCACGCGTGAGATTGAATCATGATTATAATTTTATCTGAGTCAGAGCCAGCCCCCTGCAACTCTGCGTTTTGCATGGCCAAACCGTTGTCGCCAACCGCGTGGTGGCGCAGTGTCGCTGGTCCGGCAGGCCCGGCTGAAAGCGGGCGAATGATGTGTGAATGAAGGGGTTTGAGTGCAATGAAGCATTATTCCATTTTGTAATAAATATGTAGGGATAAGGAATTTTATGAAGTAATAGAAATAGTCCAGTAAATGTTCGAACGAATTTTATATGAGCCAGCGCAGCCAACAGCCAGCAGCCAGCCGCAGCCAACACAGGGCCAGCGATAGGGCGCCACGTAGCGGATTAGTACGACTGGCGACAAAGCGTGGTCACAGATATCTAATGGGAATATATTCCCCATTTGGTTGGCCATGCAAAACGCAGAGTTGCAGGGGGCTGGTCAGAGCTCTGGAGAATCAAAATTAATAGATCTCTCTTCTTTTTTTATAAGTGAGTCTTTCCCTGCTAGGTAATTTCGCGCGACACATTTTAGATTATAGTTCTTTTTTAATTGGAGGATAGAAGCTCATAGAAACGTCGGGAAAATTGTGTTCTCCCTTCGCTCTTTTACTAGAAAATGCAAGTTTAAATTTAAAATTTAAGCACGCGGGTCTACAATCGCGAGAATCTCAACGGTATCCAATAATATCAACTAAAGAAGTCATCTACCATTGCATTGTCTTCTATAAGTAACATTTAAATTTATCTAGGTAGGTAGTATACCTTTCTTCTATTCGCGTGATTGCAGAGTTTTCGGGAGCAGAAGTGATACATCTATCTTATAATTTAAATTTTGTACCCTTTTTTTATGATCCAATAAAAAAAATAGTATAACCATTACATGTGCACTACTTACCACTTCTTACCACTACGTACCACTGCATGCCACTATTCACCACTGTATACCACTTCTGACCACTATTCACCACTGTATACCACTACTGACCACTATTGTAGAAACCACTACTCACCACTATAGTGTTCAGTCCGCTGTACTGGTTTTCGACAAGGGTTTGTTGCTTCTACATCGTTTTTTGTGAAAATGGCTGAAAATGCATGCACCATAAGTCCACAGAAAATCGTGTTTTGTGCCAAAATGCACGAATACTTCTGTGCGAACTCCAGACAAAGTGTTTGTGAATGTGCCGAGAGACTATGACATGAGACTATGACAGTTCGACTTCAGATACTACATAGAACGACGTAGAAACAACAAACTTTCTGAATCACAGAAAAATACTTTAAAAACACAGGCAACTCCGTTTGACAGCTGGTTGTTTGTACAGATCGTGACGTCACAGCCAATCAGAGCGCGTTTTGATTTTGCTCAGTTGCCAAGTTTCGCCGCAGCAGTTTTTACTTTAATTTATTGCAAATTTGTCTGTTTTTGGATGTTTTTAAACAATGATACGTGCAACACAAATTCTTTACTTCACTCTATACTGCAATTACGCAACATTCGTAAAAGGCCGTTTGCATGGCGATAGTTTCTGCGATAGTTGCTGTCATCATAGCCTGTAAATAAACCGAAAGTAACTGTCATGCTGACGCGACAGTCCCTTGTCGAAAACCACTACAGCGGATTGAACACTACAATGGTCAGTAGTGGTATACTTGGTGAATAGTGGTCAGTAGTGGTATGCAGTGGTGAATAGTGGCATGCAGTGGTACGTAGTGGTAAGAAGTGGTAAGTAGTGCACATGTAATGGTTATATATTTTTTTATTGAATCATATAAAAAGGGTACAAAATTTAAATTATACGATGGATGTATCACTTCTGCTCCCGAAAACTCTGCAATCACGCGAATTGAAGAAAGGTATAATAACTACCTAGATAAATTTAAATGTTACTTATAGAAGACAATGCAATGGTAGATGACTTCTTTAGTTGATATTATTGGATACCGTTGAGATTCTCGCGATTGTAGACCCGCGTGCTTAAATTTTAAATTTAAACTTGCATTTTCTAGTAAAAGAGCGAAGGGAGAACAACATTTTCCCGACGTTTCTATGAGCTTCTATCCTTCTATTAAAAAAGAACTATAATCTAAAATGTGTCGCGCGAAATTACCTAGCAGGGAAAGACTCAATTATGAAAAAAGAAGAGAGATCTATTAATTTTGATTCTCCAGAGCTCTGACTCAGATAAAATTATAATCATGATTTAATCTCACGCGTGGAAAGCAAGGCTATAATAGCCGTTCCTCCGAGCACCGTCCGACGGGAATGCTGCGACCCAGAGAAATTGAGCATCATCGAGTTCTTAATCTAGAACGAATCATCGAGTAGTCCAGTCAAATTTCCGTTTAAATCGAAAAATGAGACATAATGGCGAAAACTTGGGAAAAGTTGTGTTTTGATGTTATTAATTGAGGGAACATATTAAAAGAAGAATCCCCCTCCGGCGAAGTGTGTAAAAAAATTATTTATTGTTGAAAAAATCGGTTCTTCGCTAATATTTTGAAAACTACGTGACCTATTGAAAAATAGTTCAGACAAAAGTTGTAGATAATAAAATTATCTACAAAAAAGCTATTACACTTTTTACCCTATCTTCAACGCCTAACAAGCTAGGACCTCGAGATGAGTTGAAATGTTCAAATATTCATAACAAATCCAAAAATTAAGATTTTTGCAATTTTCTTTTTTGTAACCCGTTTAGAACAATCTCATCATTTTTCCTAGCGAAACCAAATTTTGATTTTCATTGTTGTTTACACATGATTGATTTTTAAAGTTTTAAATGCTTGAATTTACATAGAAATTTGCAATTAAAAATTTTTTAAATTATACCATCGTTTATTTTGGATTGTTTCTGAATAAAAAGATAAATAGCAATTCAACGTGTCTCATCTGGTTTGGAAGATATGCTAAATTGAAAAGGGAGGAGATTTATGCGATGATCACCACTGACTACACAAACTGTGCCAAACATATAGACGTTTGTGTGCGCGCGCTGCTGCAGTTGTCTGCGAGTGTTAGTGAGGCAGAGGGTTGGTCTCGGCGTTTCGGAGTAACTGTTCCGTTGCAGGGGATTCATAGCATCGTGACCATGAATACCTCGCCAACCTAGTAGCCCAGGCAGTGTGCATTATCTCATTTCTATTAGCTTTTCTTTCCAGCGCCTCCTAGGTAAACGGTTCTATTTTTGGTTGATCAACAAAATTGATTCAATTTCATTGAACAGTACTTGGAGAAACAAATTTTTGAAAATCGCGTCACGCGCGCGTTCCAAGTGTCTGGAATTGGCGTACATTATATCACCGACGCTTCGATAGCGCAACGGTCAAGTTGCCGGGCTGGGAGTCTCGATGTAGTGGGCTCAAATCTCGTTGTTTTTTTTCTTTTTTTTTTTTATTAACTCTTTTTTTTTTCATTTGATTGCACCATTTCTTGTTATAGAAAGTGGTTTACATTACCGAATAAAATAATAGTTTCAATGTTTTTCATAGTTTTACATTATTTTCTTCCTTATTGAGGTGAACCAATATTATTTGTAACAACAGTTGGAAACATCGTTGCGTTTTTTTACTCTTACATTTCGTCATAGGAATTTTTGGCTGCCGAAGATTTTGTTCATAATTTTGTGTGATAGTTGTCGAAAAAACATTTGAAGCACACCGTATTTTGACACCATAAGCATTTATTTTGACGAATGGGATTTTGCCACACGCACATTTACACTTTAAAAGCGTTATGGAAAAGCAAATTTCATTGTTTCATTCAGTGTTTCAAATGTTTTTTCAACAATTATTATCCAAAATCATGAACAAAATTTTCGGCAGCCAAAAATTCCCATAACAAAATGTAAGAGCAAAAAAAATGCAACGATGTTTCCAACTGTTCTCATAAATAATATTCTGCCCTGCTAAGACAGGAAGTCGTATGTGCAAAAACATCGATTTTTGCTTTTTTGGCTATTTGAACATATCTATGAGAAAAAATCATCTCTGAAACAGTGCTTTGAGAACAAATTTTTTGGAAAAACGCGTCGTGCGCGCGTTCCAAGAGTGTCTGGAATTGGCGTACATTATATCACCAATGCTTCGATAGCGCAACGGTCAAGTTGCCGGGCTGGGAGTCTCGATGGCGTTGGTTCAAATCTTGTTGGTTTTTTCTTCTTCTTTGTTAACTCTTTTTTTCATTTGATTGCAACCCATTCTTGTTATAGAAAATGGTTTACATTATCGTATAAAATAATAGTTTCAATTTTGTTCATAGTTTTGCATTCTTTTCTCTCTCATTGAGGTTAACCAATACTGCCGTGCTAAGACAGGAAGTCGTATCTACACTTTAACACATTACGATATGTTCAAATAGCCAAAAAAGCAAAAATCGATGTTTTTGCACATACAACTTCCTATCTTAGCAGGGCAGAATATTATTTATGAGAACAGTTGGAAACATCGTTGCATTTTTTTTTGCTCTTACATTTTGTTATGGGAATTTTTGGCTGCCGAAAATTGTGTTCATGATTTTGGATGATAATTGTCGAAAAAACATTTGAAACACTGAATGAAACAATGAAATTTGCTTTTCCATAACGCTTTTAAAGTGTAAATGTGCGTGTGGCAAAATCCCATTCGTCAAAATAAATGCTTATGGTGTCAAAATACGGTGTGCTTCAAATGTTTTTTCGACAACTATCACACAAAATTATGAACAAAATCTTCGGCAGCCAAAAATTCCTATGACGAAATGTAAGAGTAAAAAAAACGCAACGATGTTTCCAACTGTTGTTACAAATAATATTGGTTCACCTCAATAAGGAAGAAAATAATGTAAAACTATGAAAAACATTGAAACTATTATTTTATTCGGTAATGTAAACCACTTACTATAACAACAAGTGGTGCAATCAAATGAAAAAAAAAAGAGTTAATAAAGAAAAAAGAAAAAACACCAACGAGATTTGAACCCACGACATCGAGACTCCCAGCCCGGCAACTTGACCGTTGCGCTATCGAAGCATCGGTGATATAATGTACACCAATTCCAGACACTTGGAACGCGCGCGTGACGCGATTTTCAAAAATTTGTTTCTCCAAGTACTGTTCAATGAAATTGAATCAATTTTGTTGATCAACCAAAAATAGAACCGTTTACCTAGGAGGCGCTGGAAAGAAAAGCTAATAGAAATAAGATAATGCACACTGCCTGGGCTACTAGGTTGGCGAGGTATTCATGGTCACGATGCTACGAATCCCCTGCAACGGAACAGTTACTCCGAAACGCCGAGACCAACCCTCTGCCTCACTAACACTCGCAGACAACTGCAGCAGCGCGCGCACACAAACGTCTATATGTTTGGCACAGTTTGTGTAGTCAGTGGTGATCATCGCATAAATCTCCTTCCTTTTCAATTTAGCATATCTTCTAAACCAGATGAGACACGTTGAATTGCTATTTATCTTTTTATTCAGAAACAATCCAAAATAAACGATGGTATAATTTAAAAAATTTTTAATTGCAAATTTCTATTTAAATTCAAGCATTTAAAACTTTAAAAATCAATCATGTGTAAACAACAATAAAAATCAAAATTTGGTTTCGCTAGGAAAAATGATGAGATTGTTCTAAACGGGTTAAAAAAAAGAAAATTGCAAAAATCTTAATTTTTGGATTTGTTATGAATATTCGAACATCTCAACTCATCTCGAGGTCCTAGCTTGTTAGGCGTTGAAGATAGGGTAAAAAGTGTAATAGCTTTTTTGTAGATAATTTTATTATCTACAACTTTTGTCTGAACTATTTTTCAATAGGTCACGTAGTTTTCAAAATATTAGCGAAGAACCGATTTTTTCAACAATAAATATTTTTTTTACACACATCGCCGGGGGGGATTCTTCTTTTAATATGTTCCCTCCATTAATAACATCAAAACACACTTTTTCCCAAGTTTTCGCCATTATGTCTCATTTTTCGATTTAAACGGAAATTTGACTGGACTACGAGCGTCAACGTCGCGGTAGAGTTTCTACTGTCCGGCGATTGCATTGCGATATACCGTTTCCGTAAGATCTCTTGAAAGTCGTTGCAAGGGCTATTTTCGCGTGTGGCTCGCAAAGTTCTCTCACCCGGCGATCTGAAAAACACGTTTAAAAGCCCACTGTGAACAAAATCAATCCTTCGCAGCCACTACATTCTGACAATGTGAAACTCCTCTTTGTTCCTGGCGAATTAAAAGTTTACCGCGATAAAATTGTTTAATCATACCTTGCGACGAGTTTCAATTTGACTTTGTCGATGTCTTTCAGTATATCGCCCATTAATTTCTGGGAGATCAGTGGCGGTTTATGCCGATCGACGAACTTGTAGTCTTGTAAACTAGCTCTCCTTGCGATGTGAGGAGTCATCGGAGGTGGCAGAGGTGGCGGCAATAACTAATTAAAAGTTTTAACATTACGATCAAAACAATTACTTACAGTAATTAGCATTGATCCCAAAGCAAGAAATCTTAAAGTTGGCAATAATTTCGTTGCTGTCTGAATTGCTGCATTTACTTGGTGCAATGCGATGTCGTATTTGTCCCAATAATCTCTGACCGGTTTTGTTTTTCCAAACGAAATCGAGTGAAGAATTCTACATCATTGTAAGTATTCTTCGAAATAGTCAACTCTGGAATAGTTTTGTATTAGATATTGATTATAAATTAATAGGTATAGGTATCTTTTATTTACTTACCGGGCACGTATTTTCTTCGGATTTCTCATTCTTGGTAAGACGTCAATATCTTCATCAAATGATGATTCAAAAACTGGTGTATCAAATAACTCCATTTCAAAATTAATATCAATTTACCAAAACGATCAGGTTATGACTATGTCACGGAAGAATACCCCGACAGCAAAGCGTGGATTTACACGCTAGCCGCACGCAGTACTGCCACGTAGTGGCACCACGGTGGTCTCACCGTGGCGTGATCGCGTGGCGTGCACAAACTAAAAGCACCGTGGCTACACAGTGAACACACTGAGTGGTTCACAGCATAGAGACACAGTGGTTACACTCAGTGCAGTCACGGTGCCTTTTTGACATGCACACTTCGTAAATTTACCGACCATGAATATCGGTAAATTCACTGTCTTCACAAAATTGTTAACGAATTAATGAATTCGCTGCGGAACACGCAGCTCCCGCGGTACGCCAACATAGTTTTACGCAAATTTCAAGATTTTAGTACGGGGGTTAACTCAATCATTTTAATACGCAGGGAACGTGTTCGTAATTAAATAATTTAAAGGTTCGGTGGTCGAGCAGTGCGGACGTGTGGGGGATTGCTCCTACGAAATTCGGAACTTTAGTCGGGTTTTTCGCGAGTGAGTGCGATAAAAAGTGCATGGTGGTGTTCGCGGAGCAGTGCGAAGCTCACTGAGTGAAATGGAAGTGCGGCGAGGCCGGCGTTTAGGCATTATTCGACGATTACGAAGTCTGCCGTGTCGAGTTCCCTCGTGGCACGAACGCCATCATGGCCGCCGCTACATAGCGTCGGTTGACGAAAGACCGCAAAGGCCAGCAGAGAGACACCGGACGAGTGACCCTCGCGAGAAACCGCCTCGGGAACTCCGGGACACCGAAAAGGCCCTTGCGAACGACCGAGCTATGCTGGGAATCTACAGTGAAGTGACAATAAGCCAACCTGTCATCATCCCCCCTCTAACCGCATAAACACAAGGAAACACGAGGAAAGCGCACTAAGAATCGTTTTAGGCATGTGATATTTCCGTAGGACCTCGTTCCGTGCCATGACGACGCATCTTCCGACGAATTTCAAAATTCCAGACCATCGAGGTAATTATTCAATCAACGTCGTATCTCGACACTTGCGAAACTTTATCTTTTTTTCTTCTCCATCACTCCCTCCGTTACACTTGGTACCTCGTACGCGATAACGCAGGTGCAGCTCATCGCCGAGTAACAATATACCGCTGATGTGAATAGTTCAAAGGGCCAAGCACATGAAACGACGCGGCTCCAAGATCCTGAAGGAAGGATGGATGGTGCACTCGACGAATCGCGATCCGATGGTAGGTTGACGACGTGGCGCTGATTCGGTTTCGCTTCCCCCATCATTAAGACGCGCGTGTTTTCAGAGGAAGAGACACTACTGGCGATTGGACACAAAGGCCATAATTCTATTCCAAAGCGACAGCAGTTCCAAGTACTTCAAAGAGATTCCGTTGGCTGAAATTCTAGTCGTCGACGCCGCCAGGGAACAACAACATTCTCGTGAGTACATATATCGTTAGAAATTGTCTGCGCGCGTTTAGTCGGTTCACAACGCGCGCGTTCTCTCCTTCCTACTGGTCTTGGACCTACTGGTCCTAGCTGCAATAAACGATTCTAAACGATTCTTCCAGGCACAATGCATTGTTTCGAGTTGAGAACGGCCAACGTCGATTACTACGTCGGCGAAGATCCCCTCTACGGGGGTGTGAGTGGTCAGCTTCCGCCGCCGAAAAGTGGCGTTGGCGTTCACTTGGCGAGGTCCTGGGAAACGAGTATCAGGCAGGCATTCATGCCCGTCACCTCCGGATCGGCAAGTACGTTCAGAGCTCGCGAGTGTGCGCACGAACTCGTACCGACGCTATAACCGAAAAACACGCGTCGTTTTCCGCAGGTCGGCAGGAGCAGTCGACGACCGAGCCAGAGCAACGCGTAACCGACATATCGCAACTCTATCACATCTTCCCAGACGAAGTTCTTGGCTCGGGTCAATTTGGTATCGTCTACGGCGAAGTTCATCGCAAGACCGGCCGCGCGGTGGTGATAAAGGTGATCGATAAGCTACGTTTTCCCACCAAGCAAGAGGCCCAGCTCAAGAACGAAGTAGCCATCCTGCAGAATCTCTCCCACAGCGGAGTCGTCAATCTCGAAAGGATGTTTGAGTGTACCCGAAAATCCCGGTGTACGAAATTAATTTCTAAGCATGTTTCGCCAAGCAATCGGCTGTTCTCATGGCGAACCACGTAAAACGCGCCATGCGCAGCTTATTGTACTTTCGTACACCGGGACTTTCAAAAAATTATTATAAATTAACCGTGCATTTTGTCATGTAGGTTCTCGCATCAATTTTATAGTGCATTTTCCCCGCTACAAATTGGTATCATCATTTTTTTGATCGAGTAAATAATATAGGAGAAATGAATGATTAATAGCCCAGTAGAACTAAATTTGTTCCTTCTATTAAGTAAGAAGTTTATTAGTGTCATGATAAAACCGGTACCAATCTATAGAAAAAAGTCTCCTGAATGACATATACAGGGTGTTCGGAAAAAACACCGACACAGAAATAGGGGTGATAGGTTACGTCATTATAAGTATTTTGATATAAGGGACCTATACCCGCAAGCGCCCCCTTCTGGAGATATCAACTTTTCAAGTTTATAACGACCGAGGTTGATCAAAGTAGAATAATAAGAAACGTATCAAAATGGTAACGAATATTTAATTTTACGAGATACAAAAACAATGTACTACAGCAAATGTTCAAAATGACGGCCACCCATGTCCATGCAACATCGGAAACGATTCTGGATAGATGTGCCACTGCGCAAACTGCTTGCGGAAAGGATAACCGCTTGGCTCAAGTCCTTGTACTTTTCGAAGATGATGCGGATACAAGGAGTTTTCATTTGTTTTTCAATTGTACAGGTAGACAGAAAACTCAATATTATTCTACTTTGATCAACCTCGGTCGTTATAAACTTGAAAAGTTGATATCTCCAGAAGGGGAGGCGCTTGCGGGTATAGGTCCCTTATATCAAAATACTTGTAATGACGTAACCTATCACCCCTATTTCTGTGTCGGTGTTTTTTTCGAACACCCTGTAGAAATGGGTAATCTTGAAATTGACGAGAAAGAATATAATTAATTAAAAACTATCTTTCAAAATCACTTATGCCAAGAAATCGCGAAGCTATGTTTTTTCTGTAACAAATTTCATAAATAAAAATATCCCAACGTAGAGGAGAAAATTCTTTACAAATTTCAAGTCGGAACTTATAGTCTATGATGCACCGTTTTTGTGTAATTCATTATTAAACATATGTAATTCAAATTGGCTTAAATCGATCAGCTGATCGTTACGCGACGCTCCTTTATTATGCGCGCAGCTAACGGAGGAAAGAAGCGCGTTCCGCAATCTATTCAAATTTATGCTTCATTATGTATTGATTTTTATAATTAATATCAAATTCTTCGTTTTTTGAAAATTATTACCATTATTTTTAATTCTGTTATGAATGAAGAAGTAATTTTTAAAATAATTTAACGACGAACGATCTTTAGTAAATGTCAACAAAATAAATTTAAATGATCCATTTTCATAAATCATTTTCGAAATACTTGTGGGTTTTACGCCGTTTTATTTTCGTGCAGTCATCCTATGGAGATATAAAGAATTACGTAAAATCTGAAAAAGAAAACAAACTAAATTCATTTTTTGTTCAGATAATGTCTATACGTTAGTATAGTATTTCGAAAATGATTTATGAAAATGAATCACTTAAATTTATTTTCTTGACATTTACTAAAAATCCTTCATCGTTAAATTATTTAAAAAATTGCTTCTTCATTCATAACAGAATTAAAAAGAATGGTAATAATTTTCCGAAAACGAAGAATTTGATAAATATTAATTATAAAAATCAATACAGAATGAAGCGTAAATTTGAATAGATTGCGGAACGCGCTTTCATCCGTTAGTTGCACGCGTAATAAAGGAGCGTCGCGTAACGATCAGCTGATCGATTTAAGCCAATTTGAATTACATATCGATACCTTACTTTGAAAACCTCGTAAGTGCAATTTTTGACAAAAATGCCATTTATAGCTTACTGTGTTCAGATTTTAAATCTTAACGCAGTAAGCTACTCAGGTAGAAATCTGTCCAGGTTGTGCAAGGTTGAACCTTGTTACAAGGTACGTTTTGCAAGGTTACGCTGCAAGGTTAAAACAGGGTTGCTGCAAGCCTGTCTGTTCCTTGCATAGCCGAAACTGACCACTGCCCTGTACCGTTAGCCTGTTTCAAGCTTGCAATAACAGAGAGATACCAGGTTCGCGCGCGACAAGGTGAAAACAAGGCGAAAACAAGGTTGTGCCGGCAGCTTAGCGAATCAGTGCCGCCTCTAGATGTTGAGACGTCTTCATGCTTAGCGCCCTTTTCTAGTGTCGGCGCCCCATGGCTAGTGCGCTTTCGTGCGTGGCACGAAATGGCCCCTCGTTAGACACGGCCCTGCGCTTAGCGAATAGATATCATAAAAATCCGCGGCGTGGCGTGCGTATCGCCTCAGCTGTCAGAGCCCTTAGATTGAGGTTAGCATCAGTGGCGATCAGTTCGGTTCACGCGTGTTTTTTTTTGTTTAAGAAGCCGTCAGTGTTTAATGTTAACGCGTGCAAACGTTTCTTTAGTGCACATCGAGTGTAAACGTTTTTTTAGTGCACGTTGAGTGTAAACGTGGGTTATTCGTGTCCAGCCTCACTTTCTTAAATGTCTTCAAACAAATTTCAAAAGGATTCCTCTAGAAAAAAACGAATTGTTTAAATAACCATATATTAACCATAACGAATTTGCGTACTGCATCACGCAAATGGTTAAAAATCGCGTGGACACGAATGACCCACGTTTACACGGAATGGGTTAAAACATTCGGGGGCTAGATCTTCGGAATAAGGACCTACGAGCAGAAAATAAATATTATCCAGCTTCTCCTGCATAGAAGGGTAAGTATTAATAGCTAATTTCATGAAATTATTTGCAAAAAGCAGATAGATGAATAAGTTTCTTTATTATTTCATATGCTTGTCTTTCATACAGTTGCAGATCCAGCGTCAAGGAAGGCCAGATATTCCATCGACTCAGAGGCGAAGGAACATGGAAAGGAGACCGCAGGCATTGGTCAGTGTAGCAGCTCAGCTATCGAGTAAGTAACGTCCCTTAGATTAATAGTAGGCAGTATTATATCGAATTCGTATTCCTTATAAGGAGTATTATATCGAATTCGTATTCCTTATAAGGAGTATTATATCGAATTCGTATTTCAGATCAGAGGAAGTGGCATGAGACCTGGTGCCCCTCAGGCTCAGGAGCAATCCAGTCGTCACTGAAGATTTGACTCCACATCTCCCGAAGAAGTAATATTATCTTAAGAATCTATGGGATTTTAGACTAAATTGTTAGAATACTTTTCTGTACATTATTTTTCGCTGTACTGGAGAGGTATAGGTATTCAATTTCGATTGTTTAATAATATATGAGGTTAATTTAACTTAACTTTTATTAGGTAATAATCAGGCCAAGAAAGCAACAAAAATCACAACACGTCTGACGCTTCGATTCTTCTTCGAACCCTCTCCGGAGACACAATGAAGGATTCATTCGAAAAAGAACCGAAACGTCAGACGTGCAGTGATTTTTGTTGTTTTTTGGCCTGATTATTACGTAATAAAAGTTAAGTTAAATTAATATTAAACTACAGGCGACAGAAGTAATATTATCTTAAGAATCTATGAGATTTTAGACTAAATTGTTAGAATACTTTTCCGTACATTATATTTCGCTGTACAAGAGAGGTATAGGTATTCAAATTCGATTGTTTAATAATATATGTGGTTAATTTAACTTAACTCTTTTATTAGGTAATAATCAGGCCAAAGCAACAAAAATCACAACACGTCTGACGCTTCGATTCCTCTCCGAACCCTCTTCGGAGACGAAATGAAGGACTCGTTCGAAGAGGAACCCAAACATCAGACGAGCAGTGATTTTTGTTGTTTTTTGGACTGATTATTACCTAATAAAAGTTAAGTTAAATTAATATTAAACTACAGGCGACAGAAGTAATATTATCTTAAGAATCTATGAGATTTTAGACTAAATTGTTAGAATACTTTTCCGTACATTATATTTCGCTGTACAAGAGAGGTATAGGTATTCAATTTCGATTGTTTAATAATATATGAGGTTAATTTATCTTAACTTTTATTAGGTAATAATCAGGCCAAAGCAACAAAAATCACAACACGTCTGACGCTTTGATTCCTCTCCGAACCCTCTTCGGAGACGAAATCAAGGATTCGTTCGAAGAGGAACCCAAACGTCAGACGAGCAGTGATTTTTGTTGTTTTTTGGCCTGATTATTACCTAATAAAAGTTAAGTTAAAATGATCTCATATATTATTAAACAATCGAAATTGAATAAGTCACCCGTCAAATTGACGGGGTTCCGTAAACCTAGCGATAGTAAAGTAGGAATAATAAAATTTTACTCGTCTTAGTATTATACATTATTTTTCTAAATTTGTAATGCTATCGCTATATATTGTAACCCAATTTTAATTATCAATAAAATATAAAAATTTAATTCTAACCTCAAATGTTCTTCATTACAGACAACGCAACCTTGTCCCAAGCGCCATAGTCTACCTTGAAACAAGCTTGCATAGCATACTGTCACAACATTAAAACGCGTAACGGATTTGCCTTGCATCAGCCTTGTTTTGCAACCTTGCCGGCCAACTTTGTAACAAGCTTATTTCGGGGTACGATTTCTACCTGGGTATAAATGGCATTTTTGTCCAAAATTGCACTTACGAGGTTTTCAAAGTAAGGTATCGAATGTATAATAATTAATTACACAAAAACGGTGCATCGTAGACTATAAGTTCCGACTTGAAATTTGTAAAGAATTTTCTCCTCTACATTGGGATATTTTTATTTATGAAATTGGTTACAGAAAAAATATAGCTTCGCGATTTGTTGGCATGTGATTTTGAAAGATAGTTTTTAATTAATTACATTATTTCTCGTTAATTTGAAGATTACCCATTTCTATATGTCATTCAGGAGACTTTTTTCTATCGATTGGTACCGGTTTTATCCTGACACTAATAAATTGTTTCGCGAATATCTAATAAGACTATACTATAAAGTGGCTTAGGGCCAAAACTTCGATATTTCTTAATTAATTATGAATTTTCCCGGGAATTGACAGATAATACATTTTGATATGTTAATATTGGGATCTCCAGCTATATGTTCATTTAAAATAAATGGAATAGTAAAAGAACTGTTGTTTTTTAATATAAATATTTTATTAGAATACATCCCTGTGTGTAGTCCATATGATAACTTCACAGCGAAGCCACTGGGTCTACACCATCATCTCACAGTACAAGCACTGTGGAGTCACCCTGTTATGCCACAGTGCTTCCACTCGGTGCTCACACTGCGTGACTGCAGCGTGGTTTCACGGTGCACAGACAGATGGACACCCCAGTGCATGCACTCGAATACACCGCGTGAAAGTAGTGTGCAGTCACAGTGGCGCCACTTTGCTATCGGGGTACCGACTCGACTTCTACCGGTATTAAATGACTCAAGTGTCGTGCCGTAACGAGGCGGTCGCGACTTTCGTATAAATCGACCGCTTCCCTTATGACGAAATCGCGTCGCTGAGTTGTGAGAACGATACTCTTGTAATGAATTCGTATCGCGGAGCCGCGAGAGCGGACTCTAAGGTCACAAGTCTATAATCGAATCGCAGGGAAGGTACTCGTCGACGAAGTAACTGAACGTACTTATAAAATGAATAGTAACGTTTATTCACTCGAGGTAACGTGGATACAATCGTGGCTCACAGGAGACTAGCTCCAGGCGTTCGCCGGTCCTTTCTTAAGGACTCGGCGCGGACCAGGTGGGGGAACCAGGACCAAAGGGGCTGGGTCGTCGGCATCTTTGAGGTAAATCGCTTTGTGAGGTGCGACACCTCCCCTGTTAGATTGAGCTTGGTCCTCCAAGTTCGCTGAATGATATTGGACCACTGTGTGACTGGTCAATTCTCCTCTTTCCTGTGTAGTATATGTTCCTCCAGTACCAAAGTTGCAGCAATTGTAGGTGATTGTTTGGCAGCCGGTGACGTAGCGCTTCATTATGCTTGATGTCGCCTTCCAGATACATGATAGTATTCCAAATCGACTTAGTATATACAGTACGGTTAATGTAATACAAGCGAGGCCTACGTAGGTAAGTGATTTATATAATTGTTCTTTCCAGGTGAGTACGCGGTGGTGTGTTAGCATATCATTAATCTGAGCGTCTATGTTATCGGCTGTTGTTGCAAGTTTCTGTAGTATTTTAGGTGAGAGGTGTGGTGACGTCAAATTGAGAGTGCCTTTATTTCGCTTATTTGTATGTTAGAGAGATTTCTGAAATTTGAATTATCCAACGATATTGTTTGGAGCGTGGTTTCTTTCGCTTCAGCGGAAGGATGAAGCGTAATTGTTTCAGTTGAGCCATGACATCCCGCGGGAATAGTTACTCTATTTGTTTTTTCTAGTAGGATCGATTAATATTTTTGATCTCTCGACATACAGAGAAAAGGTTATCCGGTTGTGGTGCAACCGCTATCCAGACATTGTTTTGTTCCGTAGGGAGCCAGTAGGTCGTGGTTAAATGTAATTTGCTAATGGTACAGTTGCTCTTATTCTTTTTCGTCTGATTATTTGATGTGTGCAGGCGTCCTGAGTCTGTGTAGGGTAATCGGGTTTATTTCTCCTAATTATTGCTATGCCCTCTACTCTTTTGTAACTATGATATTCATCTTTTTCTATCGGAAAGTATCTTAGATTATTGTAAGTGGCTATGTATTCTTCCTTAAACATTACTACGCCGTACACCCGTGCTCACGGAATCTGTCGCTGGTGACTTTTTTTAAACCTTATTTTTAAACGTACTAACCAGTGAACAATTAATTCTCATGCCCTCATTAGCTACGGTGACGTCTACTCTCGTTAATGAAAGCACGAGGATTGATTAATCATTGGTTAGTACGTTTAAAAATAACATTTAAAAAAAGTCACCAGCGACAGATTCCGTGAGCCCGGGTGTACATTCCTTCCATTGGAAAGGGTATAGGTGATACTTTACTAATATTATACCGATTTTCTTCTACTAAAGGTACATGTAATACGAAAACTAGTTTATTTTGTACATAAAATATCTGAATGTTACTGATATCTACAAGTGTGGTGAAATACTTCTCATTTAGCGGTACCGGTATCTTACTAGCATCAGAATGTGATCGTAAGGTATCGAAGGTTTGGTTGGGAGGTAGCGCTTGGGGGTGGAGTATACCGTGCCTTCCGTCCATGATTATCGAAATCAGTTCAATTAATTCCAAGTTATAATCACTGATAACCTGATCGAGTTCGCTCAGCATTTCGTCGTACCTTAAGTTATATTTTATTGCTTTTGTTTTGTCTGTAATGGATTGGGAAAATTGGTTGAGTTCTTTTGCTTGTTTTTGAAATTTCTCTATTGATTCTAGTCCTTGGGAGATTTCGGTCTTGAAAATAAGTGTTTGATTTTTAACTAATTGCGCGACTCTACTATTTTCTTGGTATATGGCATCTATTTCTTTGTTGTAATATTCGGCGTCGTCGGCGTCTAATGTTCCAAAGAGTGTTTTGAACGCGGTCCCCATTATGTCAAATAGTCCTCGTTTAATTCGGTCGTCAGTATGTCCTATCAAATCATTAAGTGATCGTAGGTTTTTATTAGCACGTTTGAAGCGAATTTCCATGTGATTAAGACGATATAAAGAATTGCATGATTTGGTTACAGTCATACATAAGCTACGCATGTGGTGAATTTGGTTTCGTAGATACATGTGTTTGTCAATTACGTCAGTAATGTTAAGACTCGAAACTATTTTCAAAGTGTTGTGATAGATGTATGCCTCGCCTAAATTTTCTACTAGTACGGCCTGATCCTGCGGGATAGGTTCAACGGTAATGTTGTCTGTTGTGGTGTGATGGATGGCTGTCAGTAAAAGCAGTGTAAGTATGACGTTGTCCATTATCTGAAAGCACAAGCGTTAGTGATATGGTTTAATCTTTGTCAAGTGTGTGGTGAAGGTTCTGTCGTTGTATGATAGGGTGACTGTAGCGTTGGTATGAAGCTTGATTATTTGCGCGGGCCCCTTCCATCGTGCTTCCAGGGTTTTCGCTGCGGAGTTTTCAAAGCGGACTCGATCTCCTTCTTTGAAAACATACTCGTTCCGGATTAATGCATCTGTACGTTCCTTGTTATTTTGTTGGGATTTCTTCAATCGTGTTATGGCTTCCTTTATTACGGAGTTGTGTTTATTTTTTAGATTCTCGAGTATTTCGCTCGCGGTAATTCTGGTCTTCGGGAGTGACGTAGGGAAGTGTGGTTTCGCGCCGAATTGGAACTCGTACGGTGTCATGCCGATGGATCTATGCTCGGTGGTATTATATGCGAGCGCCACTTGCTTCAGTATCGTATCCCAATCTTCGGTGTGGGCGCGAATCATATCCTTAATGAAGGAATGTGTTCTTTCATTCGAGCCATTGGATTGTGGGTGGTATGGAGTTGTTGAGGTACTTCGGATATTGAAGAGTTTTGCGTAAGCTTCCATTTGTTTGTTTATGAATTCTTTACCGTTGTCTGTGAGAATTATTTCCGGTGGTCCGAAAATTGATATGTATTCGTCGTGAAGCTTGCAGACTATTATATCGGCGTTCTTTCCTTTTACCGGTGTCAGTATTAGAAATTTGGTCAAGAAATCCTGAATAACAAGTATGTATTTGTTTCCTCTCCGGGTAGGTTCGAACGGTCCGATGAGATCCATTGAGATCTTGCTGCGGGGTTGCTTTGGAAGTTCGGGAAGAATGCCAGGCACTTGGTTATGCGTACCTGTTTTCATATTTTGGCACGGTTCGCACTCGCGGATTATTTGTTCAGCTTGTTGTTCCAGGTTCGGGAAATTGGTGATTTGATTGGCCTTACTGATGGTTTTCTTCATTCCAAGGTGGTTTCCTCCAGGTGTATGAGCTTCTTTCAGGAATTGTCGTTGTCCCTCTTTGGTGATGGGTAGTTCGTAATGAGAAAACTTAAGGAATAGTTTTCTATTCGTAGGGGCTTTCTTTGACCAGATGAAAGTAGCCATGTTCACTAGTTCGAAGAGCATGAGGGTGTGATTTTCCCAGTGTTTGTGGAGAAAATCTAGGGTGTAATCGTCTTGAGCATTATTAGTCAGCTTTTTTTCAAGAAATGCGAACCAAGCCTGTGGAGGGTGTAATGTGCTGAAGTAGAACTCCTTTACTCTTTGCTCCGTGAGAGGGGAATTTGTCGGAAAGCATTTATTGAATTTTTTTGTTCGTAATCTAGTAGTGTGTTTTGCGTTTGGGGGCCATTGGTTTTCGGTTTGTTGCTGGTATTCATCATAGGTGACTGGGATACCGCTAAGAATGTCATCCAGTTCTTCTTCGGGTAGTATGGGGACGTCAGGAGTGTCGAGGAGTAGTCCAAGGTTTGCTTCATTATTTTCATTATTAACTTCATCCGTTCTTTGTTCGTATGCCTCATGATCTGTGTCCGGTACGTCACTCGGGAATTGCTGGTATTGCCGGGAGGTACCTTCCAAAGGATCCTCTTCTAATGCTGTTACGAAGGGTATGCGTGATAGTGCATCTGCGTTGGTGTTGGACTTCCCCTTTTTGTAGATAATTTCGTACTCATACTCCTCTAGTTTAAGTCGCCACCGCATTAGCCGAGAGCTTGGTTCTTTCACGTTCATTAACCAAACTAAAGGTTTATGGTCAGTTACGATTTTTAATCTGCGTCTGTACAGGTAGTGTCGAAAATGCTTTACCGAGTTTACAATAGCCAGCAATTCTTTCTCGGTCGTGGAATAGTTCTTCTCTGCTTTGTTCATTGTTCGTGAGTAATAGGCAATCGGTCTGTCCCTTCCGATGGGTCGTTGACATAGAATGCCTCCTATTGCGTAGTTGCTCGCGTCCGTGGTGAGGATAAATTCCTGGGTGAAGTCGGGGAATGTGAGTACGGGAGATTTAGTGAGGGCTCTCCGCAAAGTGTCGAAGGCATTGTTTACCACTTCGGCTATTTCCAAGGGGTGGATTCTTTTAGTAGGGAGGTTAGAGGATTGGCAATTCTGGACAAGTCCTTTATAAATGTCCGATAGTATCCGATAAGGCCCAAGAACTGTTTTATGTTTTTCGGGTTTTTGGGAACAGGAAAATTTACTACGGCTTCTATATTGGCAGAGAGAGAGAGAGAGAGAGAGAGAGAGAGAGAGAGAGAGAGATTGATTGATTGATTGATTGATGAAATGTTTATTGTTCAAATAGAACAAATCATAATGCCCTGAAATCAGGGCAAGCGTATAGTATACAATTTTAAAACAACGTAAGCAAATATAGTAGACTTTAAGCGGGTAGGTAGAAAGTATAAGCGCAATAAAATAGTAATAGTGTAAGCATAATGAAGAGCGTTCTCTCTCATTTAAAGTTAACAATCGTAAACACGCAGATAAACAAAACAGTTAAGTAAAATCAATTAAACAATACCAAAATCAAACTGCAGCAGCGCAGGGGTATAAGCATAACGAGTAATAATAATATAAGCGAGTATGTAAAAAATAGCGTGGGCGTAGTGCAAGCATAGTAACAGAATAAAAGTGTAAGTATAATAACAAGTAATAATGTACATAATATAATGATATAAACACGTTGGTAAACAAAAACATTTAAGTAAAATCAATTAAACAAAATAAGTAGGAAGAAGTCAAATCAACAAGCAGTATCTCAAGGTGAAGACATAGAATATTGACAATTAACTTAAATATTGCCTATCGATAATTAACTACGGTTTCTATCCGCATCCAGTAGCCACTGTTGAGCTTTACTCTTAAAGGAGCCGAGTGAGGGAGCCTCGAGAACTTCCCTAGGGAAGGCATTCCACACGTAGGGGGCAGCAACGGCAAAGGAAGCTTTGTAAGAGTCGGTCCGATGAGGAGGAGTAGTTAGTGTAAGGGCATGTGTAGAACGGCTGGTAGCTCGTGTGGTGTAGTAAAAGAGCAAATCGGCTAAGAATTCAGGTTGCCTCGTGTTGAGAACCTTGTAAGTGAGAATTGCCAGGTGTAGTTTGCGCCGATTTTCAACTGACAGCCAGCCAAGCTTGATTCTGTAGGAGCTGATTGAGGTATCGCGTGGCAGTCCAAAGATGTAGCGAATACCACGGTTTACAAGTCGTTGTAGCTTGAGGTCAAGGGTGGCTCCACAGCCATTAAGAACAATTGAGCAGTATTCTAAATGAGGTAAAATCAGAGAGTTAATCAAAGTTTTCCGTAGGTCTGTATTGGTATATGGCCTCATTTGTTGCAGTTGGTAGAAGGCTCGGTTGACTTTGGAGGTGACATGTTGAACGTGCTCTTTGAAAGTGAGTTTGGAGTCGATGATAATACCGAGGTTTTTGACAGAGTCAACAAAGGGTATACGCTCAGAGTTGCAACCTAATGGTGGAAGATCCGAGGATTTAAGCGAGTTAATGAATCGCTTATTTCCAAGAATAATCGCTTTGGTTTTGTTGATGTTGAGGTTCAGCGAGTTGACACTAGCCCAACGTTTAATTCTGTCGATGTCCTCGTTGAGACTCATGATACAACTGTCAATCTCTTCAGGGGGACAGCTCCGATAGATTTGTAGATCATCCGCGTAAATTAGCCTTTTTGCATTTTTGATGACTGACCCAATGTCATTAATGAAGATAGAAAAAAGCAGCGGACCTAGAACTGAGCCCTGCGGAACTCCAGTGTTGGTGGCCTGCCAGCCAGTGAGAGTGCCATCAGATTTTTTAATTGCCTGCCATCGTCCCTCCAGATACGACGCGAACCATCGGACAGTGTCGTCAGCAAAGCCCAGACGCTTAAGTTTGAGTAATAGCAAACCATGCGAGACTGTGTCGAAGGCCTTGGAAAAGTCGAACAGTACCAGTACCATGACTTGCCTCTTGTCCATACTGTGTCTGATGTCGTTGACAAGTTTAACCAAGGCCGTTTGGGTGCTATGACCAGCGCGGAAACCACACTGGAACGGATCTAAGAGGTCGTGAAGATTGATATATGCGATCACTTGGTTGTAGATTAGTCTTTCAAAGACCTTATTCAGTATGGGCAGCAGCGAGATGGGTCGATAGTCATTAGTTGTCGATGGGGCTGGGACTTTGTTGATCGGTAGGATGATAGATTTCTTCCAGGCACTGGGAAAGCAACTCTCACTGATCGAACGGTTGAGGATGGCCAGGCAGAAGGCAGTTGTAATGTTGCCCAAGCTGCGGATGAGTTTAAGATTGATTCCGTCAACACCTTGTGCGTTTGAGTGCAGATTGTTAATAGCTTTAGTTATTTCGCCATTGGTGACGTTGATAAACACCAGTGGTGGACGCTGCATCAGCGCGTTCGGAACATCGGCCAGTTCCGTAGCACTCACATGAGAAGTCGAAGTGGAAATGGAAGCAAAGCGGGAGTTGAGTGTTTCGGCGTCAACGGCAAGCGGATGGGTGATACGCGGTTTGATAAGTCCAAGGTTTCTTAACTCCTGCCAAGTTTGTGTATGGGAGAGGCCCTGCAAACGTGACTTGAAGTAGCCGATTCGAACCTCAGTGAGTTCCTCGAGCCACTTTTTACGTTCATGCCGATATGAAGCTAGGTCACTCTCACGACGATTGCGCCTCCAACGCCGATAGATGGTCCGAACTGCTCTCTCCGAGGACTTCAACGCGGGTGTCAGCCATGGTGCACGGCTGGTGGAGTTGATCCGGATCTTAGAGATGGGAGCAGCGCGATCGACTGCGGCAAAGAAATGTTGATGGATGGTGTCCAGAGCTTCGTCTATAGACGCGGCTTCATCAACTAAAGCGGGCCAGTCGATGTTGTTGAGTTCGCTTTCAGCATCTTGAATATTACCCATTCGACGAGTAGTGATAAACTTAGTGACCGGACGGATCCGAAGTGTTTCAATCTCCACGTAGATGAGGTGGTGCCCGGCACCCAGTGGGAAATCAGACTTGCCAAAACTCGCAATCACGTCTGATTCATCAACCAGACAGAGATCGAGCCAGGTGGAGGAGGACTCAGTCACATGGGTGAAGCCGTGGTTGACTAATTTAAGTGAGAGATCTTTCGTCAGAGTTCTGATGTACTGAGCGTCTCCGTTGTTGGATAGTTGATCCGCATTGAAGTCTCCCATGATGATTTTATGACTGCGCCCATCCATGGCATCGGCAATTTCGAGCCCTAGGTCTCGAGGTCCGGTAAACGGAGCATGCGGAGGACGGTATACAACAGCTACAAATATGAATTCAGTCTTCGGCCCTCCAACATCGCAGCAAATAAATTCCGGAGCACCAGGTTTACCAGACCAGGATGTATCGGACTTAGAGATGACTTTAAAGGTCAGTGATTCATGAATGTAGAGCCCGACACCACCGCCATTGACATTTCTGTCATTCCGTACAAAGTTATAGCCAGGGAGGGCAACGACCGCGGAGGGAATTGCGTCACTCAGCCAGGTTTCCGTGACGGCAATAATCAGGCAATCAGGGTTGGAGTCAATGTAAAACTTCAACACGTCAAGATGGGCACGAAGAGAATTTGTATTAAGACAGCAGGCCTTGAAGTTACTTGATTGAGCTGTATTAGCAGGTTGACGAGTGATTAGGTTGGAGTCGGAGAGTCAATTGGAGCGAGAAGTATACAAGTTGCTGACCTTCGGTATGTCGTCTTTATTTGTGATGGTATGAATGAGCCCACCGTCCGCGTACTTGGTCATAACCATACCTGACGAGGACCACACATACTTAAAGCCAGCCGATCTCAGTGTCGATTTAGCCTCAGTAAAAAGACGAAAAACGTGTCCGGGTAACATCTCATTGACATAGATAGTGGGGTCTCCGGCGTCCACGGGAGAGATGAAGCAGCTTTGCCCGGTCATAGAGTCAATGACTTTGGCATATTTTAGTGCGCCAAATTTCCGTTTGGCAGAGATGATCTTTCTTACTGCACTAGGGTCTTTGCATACCACGGCAAACGAGATTTTGGCTGGGCTTTTAGCTCCACCAGGAGTAGCAGCTGTAGCGGGTATACCTGAAGTAGCATCTGTGGCAATTGAAGCTTTACACAGCAGTCTAGCGCCGGTAAAATCATCAGCCACCAGCTCCACTTTCAGTAGGCTAATTATACCGAGAAAGAATCGGAAAGCAATCTCGGGTGTCAGTCCGTTTGCAGGAATGCCAGAAATAACAAGTTCAGTGTTATTAGCTTGTCTAGCCAGAGTACGTTGCGATAGGAGGGTGCCAATGTTGGTAGCAGCAGTAATCCGCTCGATCGAGCAGTTGACGTCAGTCGGGTTAGCCTCAGGAGTGCTGGCAGACGTGAGAGTATCCATTCTGGCTTCTAGCTTGCTCAACGCGTGCTTAAGGTCGACATTCTCCTGCGAGAGTCTGGCCGTTGTTGCCTTGAGAGCGTCTATTTCACAGCAGACCATATCCAGCTTAGAGTCCATGGATGGCAAATCAGTATTGAGCTTATTTTCGATCCGTCGCAAGCTTGCCATTAGCTCTGAATCTGCGTCACGTCCAGGTTTAGATGGGCAGTTATCAGCGTCACTCGTAGAAGGGCTCTTGAGAATATTTGTACTTGTTGATCGAGTTGATCTGGTGGATTTAGTAGGTCCAGAGGATCTAGTTGCGCATTGCGAACGAGCATCCATGATAAATATGGGGGCAATGGCTTTACCAGCAGAGGTCAGTGAGACTGCAGAATGAATGCTTAGTCCACAAGATTGCGTTGATCCGCAGTGAAGACGCCGAGCGCTCCGTTACCGACTGAGCGAACCGTTACCGAATATAGCACAAGCGATCTAACCTCACTTCCAGCGACAAGAAATAATATAAGCCGTTTTAAGAGAATTCAAGCGGCTAGTCCAGCATTCAGATTAATTAGTCAATAGTTTGCAACTTAAGGCATGCAAATGAATCAGGAGTAGTAATGCCCGTGGGCAAAGATAGCGGTAATTTCCGTATTGGAGCAGAGAGAAAAACAGTACAACCAGTCTTACTCACGCGAAGAGAGATAGAGGACAAAGATAGCGGTAATTTCCGTATTGGAGCAGAGCAGAGAGAGAGAGAGAGAGAGAGAGAGAGAGAGAGAGAGAGAGAGAGAGGGGGGAGGGAGGGAGATAGGGAGGGAGATAGGGAGGGAGGGAGGGAGGGAGGGAGGGAGGGAGGGAGGGAGGGAGGGAGGGAGGGAGGGAGGGAGGGAGGGAGGGAGGGAGGGAGGGAGGGAGGGAGAGGGGAGGGAGGGAGGGAGGGAGGGAGGGATGATGATGATGATGATGATGATGTAGTTTATTATTCAAAGTAGAACAAATAATATGTGCTCTTGGTACAGCTCAGTGTACAAGCATGAGTAAGTCCTATAAATACTTAATACTAAGCTATGCTAATTACTAAATACTAAAAACAAAAAAAAATGCTAATAATAGTTGGGCATAAGATACGATTCAATTTAAGCAAGAGCATATGAGGTAAAGCAGGTTAAAATAATAGTGTAGATTGAAATTAAATGTAAATAGGAGTAAGCTTAAGCGCGTATATAAATTAATGCTAGCGAGATTATGTTTGCCGCGGGCAGTGAATTTAGTCAAGTAGTCAAGTAGAGTTATCCGAGTTGAATAGCCACTGTTTGGTTCTTGCTTTAAAAGCGCCGGGTGTGGAGACTTCAATAATGTCCGGTGGTAAGGAGTTCCATAAGTATGGAGCAGATACCGCGAAGGACGACTTAAAGGCCTCAGTCCTATGCATGGGTATGGTGAGGGAGCGATGATGTCCAGTCCGACTTGAGGATCGATGTGAGCTGTATGATAGTAGTTCAGAAAGGAACAGTGGCCGATTTGTAGAGATAGTATTATAAGTAAGCGTGGCGAGGAACAATTTCCTTCGAGACTCGATAGTAAGCCAACCAAGTTCACGGCGGTATTGACTAATGTGGGTATCGCGCGGTAATCCAAAAATATAGCGAATCCCTTTATTAACTAGTCGTTGGAGCTTGAGATTGAGAACAGTTCCAGCACCATTTAGAGCAACCGTACAGTAGTCTAAGTGAGGTAAGATTAAAGCGCTGACCAATATTTTCCGAAGGCTGAAGTTGGTGTAAGGTCGGAGTCGATGCAGTTGATAGTAGGATCGATTGATTTTTGCAGTGACAAAGCGGACATGTTCTTTAAAGTTGAGTTTGGAGTCGATAATCAATCCTAGATTCCTCACCGAGTTGACGAGCGGGATATTAATACCATTGGATCCAAGTGGTGGAAGACTGCCGGAATTGATGGAGTTGATGTAACGCTCATTGCCGAGGATGATCGCTTTAGTCTTGCCAAGATTGAGTTTGAGAAGGTTGTTGTGAGCCCAGCGGTCAATACGGAGTATATCTTCGTTGAGTTTGGCTATACATGAGTTTAGTTCGTGAGGAGGACAATTCAGATAGATTTGCAGATCATCGGCGTATAGCAGGCGTTTAGCGTTTATGATGCTGCTCCCTATATCGTTGATAAATAACGAGAATAAGAGCGGCCCCAGCACTGAACCTTGAGGGACTCCAGCATTAGTATGCTGCCAACTAGTGAGAGCGCTATCGGATGTTTTGATGGCTTGAGATCTGCCCTGGAGATAAGACATGAACCACTCAATAGTCCGCTGGGCAAAGCCCACTCGTTGGAGTTTGAGGGCCAGTATGCTGTGCGATACAGTATCGAAGGCCTTTGAAAAGTCGAACAGCACTAAAACAGTGATCTGACGACGTTCCATATTTTGCCTGATATCGTTTATAAGTTTTACAAGAGCTGACTGAGTGCTGTGCCCTGACCGAAAACCACATTGGTATGGATCGAGGAGTGTGTTTTGGTTCAAGTAGGTGACTACTTGGTTGTAGATAACCTTTTCAAATATCTTGCTAAGTGTGGGTAGTAGAGAGATAGGACGGTAGTCGTTCACGGTGGACGGCACAGGGATTTTATTGATAGGCATTATAACCGCTTTTTTCCAGGCGGAGGGGAAGCAACAGTCGCGAATTGATTTATTAAATATCGCCAGACAAACGACGGTGAGGATATGGCGTAGACTGCGTATTAGTTTGAGGTTTACCCCGTCTGCGCCCTGAGCATTGGAATGAGAGCAGTCTATAGCTTTTTCAATCTCGAGTTCGCAGACGGAAGTTAATTCCAGCGGCGGATTCTTTAGAGGTACGGTTGGCAGGTCACGTATAGCGGTTTCTGAATTAGGTTCAGTTGTGATTGTCGATATTTTGGCAAAGGAAAGATTCAATGTTTCGGCCGGGACTGCAAGGGGAGGAGTGCTCGCTGACTTAATGAGCCCGAGTTTACGTAGTTCTTGCCATGTATCAGTCATGGAGAGACCCTGGAGGCGAGATTGGTAGTAGTTTATCCTGGCATCAGCTAGTTCAGTGAGCCATTGCTTGCGTTTTAGCCTGTATTCAACCAAATCCTTTTTCCTTCTGTTTCTTCTCCAGCGCCTGTAGACAGTTCGAGTGACTTTTTCGGCATTTTTCAGCTCGGGTGTCACCCTTTGAGCATGAGAGGTAGAGTTAACCCTAGTTTTAGTGATGGGCGCGACGCGATCGATTACAGGCAAAAATCGTTGGTAGAAGTTATCAAGTGCAGCATCTGTAGAGGGCGCCCGATCCACCACCAATGTCCAGTCGATGGAATTAAGTTCTTCTTCAGCCTCCTGAATGTGGTTTAGTTTACGAGTAGAGATGAACTTAGTCTCAGGAAGAAGTCGATGAGTCTCAATCGCAACGTGAATTAGATGATGACCTGCTCCCAATGGCACATCAGATTTTCCGTATGACAAGACCTTATCGGATTCGTCAACAAGACAAAGATCTAGCCAAGTTGAAGAGGTTTCCGTGACGTGCGTAAAACCATGATTGACCAGAGTAAGGGAGTTGTCTCGCAGCAGTGACCTGATATATTGTGCATCGAAGTTATTGGACAGCTGATCAGCGTTGAAATCCCCGAGGATTATTTTGTGGCTGTAACCCTCCATAGCATCGGCGATAATGAGTCCAAGGTCTCGTGGGGAGGTGAATGGTGCATGGGGCGGACGGTAGACAACTGCTGCAAACACAGATTCCATATGAGACCCGCTGACTTCACAGCATAGATACTCAGGAGTACCGGGTTTGCCTGTCCACGTCGCGTCAGACATGGAGATAACCTTGACCGACAGTGACTCATGGATGTAAAGTCCGACTCCACCTCCGTTAACATTTCTATCATTGCGTATGAAATTGAACCCAGAGATGGCTACGGTAGAGGACGGGATTTTTCCAGCAAGCCAGGTTTCCGTGACAGCAATCAGCTGGTACTGGGGGTTGTTGTCGAGATGGTACTTCAGTATATCGAGATGCGAACGGAGAGAGTTGACGTTAAGGCAACAGGCTCGAAAACTGTCTTGGTTTTTGTCATTAGGATGATGCTGTGATGCGAGGACAGGCTTAGTAAGTCAGATGGGCTGAGAGGAGTAGAGGCTGATTAATTTAGGCAAATCGTATTTTGATGAGATCGTGTGTATGAGTCCTCCGTCAGATTTTTTGGCTAGTATTGCTCCAGAAGTGCACCATATATATTTAAACCCAGCCGCCTTAAGAGTGGTCTTAGCTTCAGCAAGTAAGCGATAAGTGTGTCCAGGCATCATCTCGTTGAGGTTTACTGTAGAATTCACGGAGCGCATAGATGAGTTAAGGGTGACACCTTGACTAGTCATATATTCGTTAAGTTGGGAAAGTTTGAGTGCTCCAAATTTCCGTTTAGCAGTGATAATTCTTTTCACTAGAAGATTATCTTTGCAGACAACTGCAAATGGAATTCGTGACGGCACAGTAGCTTCCACTTGGTCTGGCGTGTTGGTTGCCTGGAGCATTTGAGGCTTGCAGAGTAGTCTGGTGCTCGTGATGTCGCCCTCAGTGGTTTGAAGCTTAAGTACACCCAGAATGGCATGAAAAAGTTGGGGGGCCGTCTCTTGTGAGACTGCGCTAGCAGGGATGCCTGAGACCACCAGCTCCTGATTGGTTGACTGACTGGCTAGAGTGCGCTGGGATGACAGCGTGTTGGAGTTGGCAGCAGCAGTGAGTTGCTCAGGAGTGGGGCTAACAGTAGAGGGTCTAGGGGTTAAAGCCATTGTAGTCGCCATGGCGTTCAAACGCGCTTCAAAACTTCCCAGGGCTTGTCTAAAGTCAGCACCTTCTTGCGTTAGCTTATTTGTCGTGGTTTCCAGTTGGTCAGTGGTTATCTTCAAAGCAGATACGTCGGTTACAACCGACTCTAAGACTGTACGCATAGCGGGGAGATCCTGTAGGACCTTAAATATCCGGTCTTGACCTTCGCTGAGTACGTCGAATCGCTCCATCATGGCATTATGAGTAGCAGAAGTCCGAGTTTCGCGAGTATCTTTCTTGACCGCATTGGCTTTATCCGATTTCGAGGCCTCCTCAGACTCATAGCTGGGCTTAGTACGATTACGACTTGAATCGGATGAAGGTTGTGAGGACCCAGGGTTAGTGGGGGAATTGAGACGGAGAGGTCTACGTGTTCGGTCCGCCATAGTTTAATTGACAATGTAAGAGCGTTTATAGGGAGTGGTAACTTTGAAGTCGAGACGAGTGAGAGATAGGGAGAAAGTCGAGGAGAAAGTACTAGTTCCAAGCGAGTAACCCAGGCGGCGGTACTGGGTAATTCCACTAGTGGATAAGGGAGAAGGTCGAGGAGAAAGTTAGCGGAGAAGCGGGCATGCGCGGTCACTCAGAGAGATGGCAGATAGTCTAACCTCCAAGCAGGAGACGCCAGTGATAATCCTGCTAGGCGCTTAGCTATGGGCTTCCACAGGAAAGAAAATCACACTAGAGAGAAGCCCGCGAGAAATAGCGTGTGGAGGTAGGTAGCAGAAAGCGACTGTGTGCGAAATAATGCAGAGAAGTTAGAGAAGTATGGAGACACAGAGACACACCACGCTGTACTCACGCGGCCGGAGAGAGAGAGAGAGAGAGAGAGAGAGAGAGAGAGAGAGAGAGAGAGAGAGAGAGAGAGAGGGAGGGTTAAGTTTTATGCCCTCGCGCGAGATGAGGTGCCCCAGATAAGCGAGTTCTGGTCGTAAAAACTCGCATTTATCGAGTTGAAGCTTTAGTCCTGTCGTTCGGAGTCGTTCAAAAAGGGTCTTGAGTTTTTCGTTGTGTTCCTTAAAGGTTTTTCCGAATACGATCACATCGTCCAGGTATACGAAGCAGGTCGTACCTATTAGGCCGGTCAGTGCGCTATTCATCATTCGTTGGAAGGTGGAGGGAGCGTTCCTTAGTCCGAAAGGCATGCGCTTGTACTCGTATGCCCCTCGTTAGTGCTGAAAGCTGTTTTATGGGCATGCTCGGGTTTCATGGGGATCTGGTGAAAGCCGGACGCTAAGTCAAATGCAGAGAAGTATTGCGCGTTGCCTAGCTGGTCCAATATGTCTTCGATGTTTGGGAGCGGGTATGCGTCTTGGGTCGTTTTCTCGTTTAGTTTCCTAAAATCGATAACTATCCGCCACTTTTTCTTCCCGCTTGCGTCTGTCTTTTTGGGTACCACCCATAAAGGGGAATTGTAAGGTGACACGCTGTGAGCAATTATACCCTTTTCAAGCATTTCACTGATTTGCTTGGTGATTTCCTCTTTATGTGCCGGGGGGTAGCGATATTGTTTGACGTGAATGGGCGTAGCGTCCGTCGTTTCTATTTCGTGTTCCGTTAGTTTGGTTTCAGGTAGTGAATCGCCTGGTAGGGCGAAGATTTCCGGGTATTGTTGCGTTATTTCCCAAATTGTTTCTGCCTCGTGTTTCTCGAGGTGATCGAGTCTAACGTTGGTTCTGAGCAAGCTAGTTCGCGCGGAAATTTTCCTTTGATTTTTGTCGAAGCTTTTTACATCCAATTTCTGTGAAACGGGGAATTTTATTGTCTCTGTAAGAATATCGGTTGTCTGTCCATTGCAATAGCTAATTCGGGTCTTGTTGTCTTTTACCTTAACCAGAGCGTATGTGTTTTTTGCCAATCTGATGGCTGCTTCGCCATCCGGTGCGCGGATTGGAATTTCGATGTTCCTTAGGGTTCGGGCAGGAACTACGTTAGGTGGTATGACTTCTCGTTCCTTTTTGTTAGGTTGGATCAGGAGCGTTTGTGGCTGTTCCTTGTCTCGAACAATTTTGTAGGTTTTATTGAGAATCTGTACCCTGTTCTCGGGGATGTTAATGACGACGGCGGAGTTTTCGAAGAAGTCCATTCCGAGGATTCCATCTTGCTGAAAGGGGAAATCTTCTCGTACTACGTGGATCTTTATTTCTTTATTCATCCAGTGTAGCTTTGCGACCGATTCTGTGGATTCGGGTTGCTTGGAGACTCCCTGGATGAATGATTCTGAGTTCTTTTTTCTTAGGTATCCTGATTTGAGAAGATTGGTTTTAATTAGGGAGCATTCGGCACCGGAGTCTAGGAGGAATGTTCCGGGCCTGGTCATCTCGTCGAATTGTAGTCTAATCAGTAGTCGCTTTCCGGTTGCTCCTCTTTTTCCGAGTTTTCCGACTCTGTATGTTCGGTGTAATCTTCTTCGTCTGAGGTGCTGGATTCGCTGTCCTCCGGGTTCTCTTCCGTCTGGTTCATTCGGTGTGGTGGATCCTTGCCTCTGAGACTGTCCTTTCGAAAATTTCCGTCCAGCTTTACGCGGCAGTCCCTCTTGATATGTCCGAGTTTTTTGCATCGGCGGCACTCTATTTTGCTTCTCGGGTTCAAAGATGTATCCTTGTATTTCTAGTAGGGTTTTCCTGGATCTTCTTTGGTGAATTTCGATTGGAGCGTCTTATAGCTTGTGATTTTTGGAGCTTATCGACCGTTTCCTTGTAGATTTCTGCCGATGTAGCGAGTTCTATTGCTTCCTTAACAGTCGCGGGGCGAGCCATTTTAACTTCTTCATGGATGTCCTTGCACGTTAGCGCTCGGATGTAGGAGAACACGGTAGCTTCCTGCTCCATTTCGAGTGCGAATTGTTTTTTTAAGCGACTCATCTTTGGTTTGGAGTTGACAGCTTGGATGATTTTGCTATGAAGTTTCATAAACCGTGACCCAAGGTGGGCCGCTGTTTCGTTGGGTTTCTGTATCATATTCGCGCGCTGCATTTGGTAGGTTTCTATCGGTATTTCGCGACCGAATAGCGTTCAAAGGATGTATACGAGATTTTCCATATCTTCCGGGCGAAATGATTCCAGCATGACTGCGGCGTCCCCGGTTATTTTGCGTTTAATAATCGCGTTCTTGTACCGGTTCCAGTCGCGTGGGTCAATGTACGCGACCATTTCTAGTATATCGTCTATAAACGTTTCGATGGACATATTTTTCCCGTCGTATTCACGGAGCTCCTCTAAGGCGGTTTTGACCGTAATCGTTTTATGAGGGGTCTCGGGGATTAGCGTCAAGGGTCCATTATTTCCGGTGTTAGGGATATTTACTGCGTCGTCCTCGTCGTCCGTTAGGTAGTCTTCTTCTTCTTGATTTATGGCTTCGGATTTGGGTTGTTCCCCTCTTAGACTTAGTTTACTAAAGGCCCTTCGTATTGTTGATTTAATTACGTGGGGATGCTCTGCTTTTGTCTGGGTGTTACTCATAGTCTGCATTTGTGTCGTTAACTGTTGGACCTGTTCTTGAAGGGTGCGACTGTGTCTAAGGAGTTCTTCGTACTCTTCTCGGGGAACGGAGTTCAATGATTGCCCTGGCGTACGGGACGGTGATGTCGCGCGGGACATTGCGGTTCCGTAGTATGTTTCGTCCGATGTACGCGACGATAGTGAATTTACGGATTGCGAGTCTCCTGTCTCCGCGTTGGATCGTGTGCGAGGTGAATAGTATATTTGGTACTCACCTCGGTTTCTTGGCGTTTCCTCCTGGAAGTCCGTGCTGGCAAGCTTTCACTCGTACCGTTTCTGGCTCTGGGAAGTCACTGTTGATTCCTCGGGCGCTAGGAGATACCGGTGGTGATGCTGCCGATTGGGAATTCTTCACGATGAGGCCGGTCCTTCGGTGACGCCTGATTCCGTTTGAATCGTACCAGGAATGATTCCCGGTATATTGGTCGTCTTCAGGGTGTGCTGATATCAGCTGTTTACCCAACCGCGGTCCTCAGGGCGTGGAAAGTTCGTACACAATCAAGGGCCGTTGATACTACTATGAGTCCTTGGCCTTACACTTTTATGTACAGTTGATTGCGTCAATGGGGATTGATATCCCACCGCTGCCACCAAAATGTCGTGCCGTAACGAGGCGGTCGCGACTTTCGTATAAATCGACCGCTTCCCTTATGACGAAATCGCGTCGCTGAGTTGTGAGAACGATACTCTTGTAATGAATTCGTATCGCGGAGCCGCGAGAGCGAGACTCTAAGGTCACAAGTATATAATCGAATCGCAGGGAAGGTACTCGTCGACGAAGTAACTGAACGTACTTATAAAATGAATAGTAACGTTTATTCAAAACCCGAGGTAACGTGGATACAATCGTGGCTCACAGGAGACTAGCTCCAGGCGTTCGCCGGTCCTTTCTTAAGGACTCGGCGCGGACCAGGTGGGGGAACCAGGACCAAAGAGGCTGGGTCGTCGGCATCTTTGAGGTAAATCGCTTTGTGAGGTGCGACACAAGTACCGACCAAGAGCCTCCCCGAAGATA
Source organism: Xiphydria camelus (assembly GCA_963678675.1). Classification (NCBI taxonomy): domain Eukaryota; kingdom Metazoa; phylum Arthropoda; class Insecta; order Hymenoptera; family Xiphydriidae; genus Xiphydria; species Xiphydria camelus. The sequence continues at coordinate 15,200,051 of OY783195.1, forward strand.
ACTTCAAACTGGCCCGTACAGAGTGGGACATACCGTATGTATCATGCCAAATTAAACAAGCAGATATACCGACACTGCCGAAACTTTACCGATGGTCAAGAATTTTATAGTTACCCCGATAGCCAGGTGGCTTCACAGTGGTGGCACTGTGGGACCACGCGGTGACTTTGAGAAACATCACAGTGATGTCTTGGTGCGTGCCCACTGGGGTACCACTGTGGCATCACGCAGTGTACAAAGTGGATAAAGTAGCCCCTGCTTAAAATTTCGGATCACTTCCGGATTAGTTTCGGATAAATTAATCCGAAGTGATCCGGAATTTAGACGGAATCTTTCCGAAGTTTGTCCGATTTCATCCAATTTCTGTCCGGAAACACAATCTGATCTGAAATAAATCCGCAATTGTCTGGAATTTATACGAAATAAAGAATCAGAAATTATTTTCATCTACAGATAAATCTGGAATTCATCCGTTTCTGTCCGAAATTTGTATGAGCATAAACTTCAACCCGAAAATAGTCCGCTTCAGTCTGGAACTTAAACGAGTTAAAAAATCAGTTCAATGTACCGTATGTCCGCGATCATTTGAACCATAGGAAAATTGCGAGTTTTGCATGAGCACCCCTTTGGGTCTCCTCGTCCAATAGAATCACCGGAGAAGCGTGAATGCGCATGCGTAGTCATCCGCGAGTGTGGCGTCGTCAGCAAGTTCAGATCGATTATTTCGATAACCAATCTGAACTTGCTGACGACGCCACACTCGCGGATGACTACGCATGCGCATTCACGCTTCTCCGGTGATTCTATTGGACAAGGAGACCCAAAGGGGTGCTCATGCAAAACTCGCAATTTTCCTATGGTTCAAATGATCGCGGACATACACCCGTGCTCACGGAATCTGTCGCTGGTGACTTTTTTTAAACCTTATTTTTAAACGTACTAACCAGTGAACAATTAATTCTCATGCCCTCATTAGCTACGGTGACGTCTACTCTCGTTAATGAAAGCACGAGGATTGATTAATCATTGGTTAGTACGTTTAAAAATAACATTTAAAAAAAGTCACCAGCGACAGATTCCGTGAGCCCGGGTGTACGGTATTTGTAAAGTGGAATCTGGAATTTATCCGTTTTTGTCCGAATTTTGTCTGAGAATTATCTTGAATCCGGAATCTGTCCGACTCCGTCTGGAACTTATACGATTTAGAAAATCTGTTGAATTTATTTGTAAAGTGGAATCTGGAATTTATCCGTTTTTGTCCAGATTTTGTCTGAGAATTATTTAGAATCCGGAATCAGTCCGACTCCGTCTGGAACTTATACGATTTAGAAAATCTGTTGAATTTATTTGTAAAGTGGAATCTGGAATTTATCCATTTTTGTCCAGATTTTGTCTGAGAATTATTTAGAATCCGGAATCAGTCCGACTCCGTCTGGAACTTATACGATTTAGAAAATCTGTTGAATTTATTTGTAAAGTGGAATCTGGAATTTATCCGTTTTTGTCCAGATTTTGTCTGAGAATTATTTAGAATCCGGAATCAGTCCGACTCCGTCTGGAACTTATACGATTTAGAAAATCTGTTGAATTTATTTGTAAAGTGGAATCTGGAATTTATCCGTTTTTGTCCAGATTTTGTCTGAGAATTATTTAGAATCCGGAATCAGTCCGACTCCGTCTGGAACTTATACGATTTAGAAAATCTGTTGAATTTATTTGTAAAGTGGAATCTGGAATTTATCCGTTTTTGTCCAGATTTTGTCTGAGAATTATTTAGAATCCGGAATCAGTCCGACTCCGTCTGGAACTTATACGATTTAAAAAAATTGTTGAATTTATTTGTAAAGTAGAATCTGGAATTTATCCGTTTTTGTCTGGATTTTGTCTGAGAATTATCTTGAATCCGGAATCTGTCCGATTCAGTCCGGAACTTATACGAATTAAAAAATATAAGGAGGGAGAAGTACGCACGAAGCGGGAATAACGATAACAAGAGTTTATTCACGATACGAGAGTACAAGTGGTGTGTGTGTGGGTATGGGTGATCGGAAGAAGCCCGGTCACGGAGAAGCGTCGGAGGTACTAGCAGCAGTCAGGCCGCTCGGAGGTGGTGCGAGGGCACCGGTCCCAGGGAATGGCCGCGTCAAGTCGTGCCTGGAGCGGCTCGCGTCCCAAGCGTCGTCGTTGGTCCTCGAGGTGGGATGGCTCGTCCTCGTAGTAGGTCGCCGAATAGGCAAAGCGACGTGAAAGCGTCGGCGGTGCGACTAAGAGGCCGCTGGGGTGTTCGCAGAGCGAAAGCTGCCGCCAGCGGGACTCAAGCCGGGACGTCGTGAGACGTCAGGGAGCGCAGCGCGAGAGAGTGTTCGCAGAGCGAAAGCTGCTCTCTCGGTCGCGAGTGTAGATCGGTGGGCCACGAGCGTTAGGGTGTTCGCAGAGCGAAAGCTGCCGCTAACAGTCTCGGGGGTCGATCCCGTGGAGTGCTGCGAGGGGTAGTGATGTTCGCAGAGCGAAAGCTGTCACTACCGATGCTCGCCTCCTTCTCGCTATCGTGGTTCGCCGGCCGCCTAATGTACTGCTTTGGCGGACCTTGCCGAGAGCCCTTACCGTTAGTCCTAACGGTAAAGTCGTCGGTCGTTGGGGTGACTTCATGCGCCTCGCTAACGGTCGCGTTCGGGGTGACTCAGTGCGCCCCGAATGCCTAGCTGTCTAGCGCATGTCGCCTTGGCAGCGACTTGCGTGTTACAAAAATTATTTTAATTTGAGTGTAAAGTGGAATTTGGAGTTTGTCCACTTATGTCAGGTAAGTATAAAAATCGAATTAAAAATGCAGCCTTTTTCGCCTGGAAGTTGTTTGAAACGCGGGACCAAAATTTATTTTTATGTAGAACATTATTTGAAATTCGTTAGCATTTATATAATTGAAAAAGAAGGTTTTGTTATAATTGACATATATATATTTAACATTGTTTTGTTATTGTATTTCAATTGTGTTTGGTAATGTTGATATAAACATTTCACTATCTACACCCGTGCTCACGGAATCTGTCGCTGGTGACTTTTTTTAAACCTTATTTTTAAACGTACTAACCAATGATTAATCAATCCTCGTGCTTTCATTAACGAGAGTAGACGTCACCGTAGCTAATGAGGGCATGAGAATTAATTGTTCACTGGTTAGTACGTTTAAAAATAAGGTTTAAAAAAAGTCACCAGCGACAGATTCCGTGAGCACGGGTGTACATTGATGACAATACATTTTTTGCTTATATTGGTAATTGGTAAGAGTTTTACATCGTGTTTTGTTTTTACTTTGACTAAGTTCTTCGAAGTAAAATTGCTTAATTTACATTTTGAACACGTTGGATCTGCATCTGTACAAGTGATAAGTAATTCATCGACTTCAAAGTATTGAACTTCTACCCAGGTTTTTTCATCAAGGTAAATTAAGTTCAGAATTTGAATAAATTCTCCACTACACAGACGGAATACAGTATTATCTGATTTTTTCGGACGGCTATATTGCAGACTATATACAACCATGTGGCGAAATATGCATCGGTCAAAAGTTACAGCTTTATTAGTTTTCAAAATCAGAGAGTACTTAGAATCCACTGTGCCTTTGCCTAAAAGCACGACATCATTAGAGTTACTGCGGCAAAAGTTCACTGTTTTGTTTCTAGTAAATAATGACTCACAATAATTAAAGCAAGAAGATATTTCTTTTGACTCTTGTATAATATTTTTGAAGACGCTAGCTTGTAAGGATTTCTTTGCCATTTGCTCATATACACCTTTTGGACCATGCGCATACTCTTTTAAGTAATATATTGCGTTTTCAAAGGGAAATGTTGATGTGGCCCATTGTGGACCGCTGAGTTTAATGTGTTGAATTAAGTGCGTTAGGCTATGCACATTAAATGTAACATTGTCTTCGCCGTATAAAATTTCAAAAAGGCCGATGAAATTCAACAAATCTCTTTCACATTGATCTAATTCTATTTGAGATATGTTTCTTTGCAATAAAGTAAATATGCTGTTGGACAGCAAAGCAAAATGCTTGACAGCACATTCGTTCAAAATCCCATTAATACAAGGTATAGCATAGAATAACAACCAAGATCGCCATTCGGAAGCTTTCCATTTACACTTGTACATTAATGGTCTTACTAAACGATGAATTTCGTTTGGTGGAGTCATTTTCAATAGTCGTTCATTAATTTCAGTTAACTGCGACTTTGTAATGTGAATTGGACTTTTCGAATTTGTCCAGATATTCCATAAATGAACAACTACCCCAAGTAAATCGGCATGAAGATAATCCCTTACAAAGCTCCACACTATATCCAGTGACTCCAATTCGGATAACACCGAATAACCTTTTACGCCATTAATGGATTTTGTAGTTTTTGCTTCCCTCGTCTCCTGAGCTTTAGCAATTTTCATTACAGCTTCCATATCATTAAAATGCGATTCATGAGTCCTAATTGGTGGGTCTGTTTCTTTTAAAAGATACCGCATTGAACCTCCGACATAGTCACCAAAACTATAACACCATGAACAGCCATAATGGCCATTAAATAGAACACGATTCTGTATAATAGGTCGTGCTACAGTATCCACGCTACATAATAGAGGTTTCAAAATAATTTTCATAATCTTGCCTTCCTCATCTATCCACTTAAATCCTTCTGTGCTTAAAACTTTAAGTTGGTCAACGAAAGGTCGAAGATACATGTTCATTAACGCAGGTGTCGGTTCTTTTGTGCCAATCTATAGACCTGCTAGAATTACAAATTTGAACCGTAAATGTGGAGGCAATTCATTTATAATAATAAGAATTGGCCAAAAACTTCTTTTAGAACTATTAAACAGTGCAGCTCCATCGGTGTTAAATGTACAAGTTAATATTAATGAATTATTTACATAGTTTCCTAAAGAAATTAACTGCTTGTACAGTTCACCATCGTTAACATCAGTAATATTTCTCTCATGTTGAGAGGCCCTGATTTTAGTTTTTCTAGATTTTCGAACAACCCGTTTCGTATGAGATCTATATTTAAAAAGGTTCTTAGTTGATACGTAATATCAATGGAAATGAAGTAATTCGGAGAGTTCATTGACACGAGATAATGCTTTTTACATTTTTCGCAAATTTTCTCATGTTTTTTGAAACTTTTTTTCGAAGTACATGCCTCTAAAGGTAAAAAACAAATTGAACAATAAAAATAATATTGAATTACCTCATTTGGTGGATCAAAAATATTTGAGAGATAATAATCGCTGATTGTCCAAGTTTTAAAGTTTGGCCCAGCTAAAACTTTTACCATATTTATCAACTCTCGACGACCTTTATAGCTAAGCGAAAATCTTAAACTAAATCCGAGGATCATTAGAATAACTTCTGATACTTTTATTCCTGCTTCGGAAAACATAATTCTATTGTCATCTAGTAAATACTCTTTCATCTTAGGTACACCCGTGCTCACGAAATCTGTCGCTGGTGACTTTTTTTAAACCTTATTTTTAAACGTACTAACCAGTGAACAATTAATTCTCATGCCCTCATTAGCTACGGTGACGTCTACTCTCGTTAATGAAAGCACGAGGATTGATTAATCATTGGTTAGTACGTTTAAAAATAACATTTAAAAAAAGTCACCAGCGACAGATTTCGTGAGCACGGGTGTACGTCAAAAGAATTTGTATCACTATTTTCTACTGATTCACCGAGAAGGTTTGGATCTTTATCGTGATCAAATCTTGATGAAAAGTAGACTCCAGGAATTCTCTCGTTATTAGTATCTTCGTCAGATGAATTGTCTCCAGAAAAATTCTCGTTGGAAACATTGATCAAAGAAGAAAAAGAATCTTCAGAATCAGCAGTATTTTCATCCATAATAAGTTGATCGACATCTAATTGACTATAATTCTTGTTGATGGAGGTTTTCTTTTCTATCCCTAAAAATAAAATAAAAATATAAAATGAAATGAAAATGAAGGCGGGAATGTACAATCACGAACATTTTCTATTTATATATAGCACACATAAAAGGCTTAAAAAACGCTCATATTGTACTTGAAACATCAAAATTTACTCTAGTCTCGATTCATATACAAAACTGTATTAGCGATATAATGTTTTCAAAAAGTTCCCGTTTTTTTTTACAAAAGCAATAACTAACTGGAAATGATAAATAAATATTTTTTATAATCAGCAGAATTTGAAAGGGCTGTTTATTGATACTACAGAGTGGATATTCTTGGATCAAACATGACTATTAGAGGCTTAAATATATTTTGTACGTAATTAATTCACTGACCTTGAAATGTGCTTGGGTTCGACTGCAAATGATGCAAATTTTCATCAAGTGATAAAACTGTATTTTCCAGATCATTGTTGAACTCATTATCCTTTGGAAGTTGATACTCGACAGTCGGAAAATTCTCTGACATTTCCACATCTCTCTCTAAAATATCACAAGTAAGTTATAATATTTATAAAAAATAAAATCGTTCACTAATTATTTGCTATTTTATTTAAATTAATTAAATTCGTTCCAGTTATGCTAATAGATTATCTTATTACCTCCATCGATGTCCATATGCATTTCAGGTGAACTAGGTACCAATATTTCATTCTCGAAACTTGGCTGTATTGATGAATTTCGTGAAGTCAATTGTGACAATTCTGGAAAAAAATTTATATTAGAGTATATAGGTTATAACCAAAACAATCTCAGAAATAACTAGTTGTTCATTTTTGCAGCTTTATCAAAGTATCGACATATACAGAGGGATTTCCTCGAGGATTTTTTCAATAGGGTATTATATGCATTATATGATAAATAATCGAATTTTAAGGTTATAGTTTTCTCTTTTTAAAATTCTCTAAATTAAGAATTAAGTTTACACGTACAAATAACAGGTGAAAATTCTTACCAGCATTCAATCCATAATCTAATTTTGATTTCCAACGTTGCACAGTTCTCGGATGAATATTTTCGTTTTTAGAAGGATTTTGCTTGTAGCTTCTCTTCACCGGTGTTTTATCTCTACACTTTCTCTCATTAGAATCACTATCACTGGAAGACATGTTTCTCACAAGAAAGTGTCTAATCTGACAGCTGAGAACAAGTAATTCATTAATTACAAAGATTTATTAAAAAACCCCGATTCTTTCAATATATATTTTGAAACCACAAAAGATCGTCGCTCTACGTGCTTGACGAGTTTTGAACTGAACTCGGCTGGGCTCCACTCAGCTGCTTGACCTCAACGATGGTACCTATCACACATACACAAATACTAACCAATCAACGTCGTTCTATTTCTCTTTTTAAAATACCCGTGTTTTTACGATTTCCATTGTGTAGACCAATAGGATATACGACCTGGGATAACTTTATTTGTTGGAATGTGAAAAGTCAACGGCATTGGTTGTCTATGCCCGTGCGCACGCATGCTTCGTTAATTTTGCCTCAAAGGACGCCACTACCACAATCAAAATGCAGAAGAAAGGTTCATGCGGGCACGTGATGTACGTGTTATGCCGGTTAGCAAAAAGTGTTTCGACGTATGATTTTTTTTTAAGTTTTGAATTTTGCGAGTATTTACATTGAGTGTATTGAATTATTAAAATGTTACTTTACTTCAAATTCACCAAAAAGTGTCCCCAGTACCCATCAGCAAACTTGACCGCTATTCTGTCCTCGGACATTGTGCTGAATTTCAAGAAAAATAATCCACCAAACACAAAATACAAAGTAGTTTGTGGCTGTAAAGATAAAAAATGCACAGGAACCGTTGGTCTAGCTGCAAGTAAGTTTTATTATTATTCTATTGATTAATAATTGAAATAATGTGTGCGGTAAAAAGTGCCGTAAAAAAGAAAAAAGTGAATTACTACGAGCACGTGCATGGTGCCCATATATTTCATTTAATTTCAAATCAGTTTTATGCATTTCCAAAAAAAAAACTAACTATTAGAAGTGGAATAAGAAAGTTTTTATTTTTAAAACCCTTTATTGAGTCACAAGGGAAGTAGGTATACATTTTATGTTATAATATTTCACTTTTATTGTAATAAATAAAGCTAATTATGAGGAAATACTTAACGTTTCATTAGATTCCGAGGAAGAGCTTAAAAAGCTAACGACGACTACAAGGCTGAAATGGCCTCCAAATAAAGTTTTGCAAAGTGCTGCTTCCGACACTTCTTCGAGTGAAGATGCTATAAAAAGTAGCAAGGAAACTGCAGTATTAAAAACAAAAAAAGTAAATATAAATTAAACGTACCTTTTCACTTTAATTATATATTTTTATTATTCTCTAAAAAAATTTTTTTATGACACTAATATAAGCTTAGGAGCTACATTTTCTGTTGATTATTTTCAAAGTTGAAAATTTTCATGTTACTTAATGTACACAGGAACGTGAAGCAAAAATGAGTCGATTAAGTGTGAAACTGTCCAAATTAAGTGACAGTAAAGCTGTAAGTTGTCAATAATTAAGTACTATTCTCTAGCTCTATTTCATATATATTTTAATATTTTAGTTAAAATGTATACATTTTCAACAGAAGGCTCCCAGTGTTTTAAAATAAATAACTGCAGTTTCAAAGTCGTCAACAAAACGAGACAATACAGTGAAAAGCACAAGTAGTCCTACTAGCAATAAAATACAACCTGCAGTGTTAAAAATTGGACAAATTCAGGTATTTTTAAATATTAAACAATAAGAAATTAGTTTTAGCACAATTAAATAATTAAGTAGAATTTTCTTTTTAATATTAACAATGGTGCTTTTTTCTAATATAATTTTTAATTGACATTTTTTCATATATCAATACATTCTTTACCTCTATATAATATTTTTATATTTTCTTTGAAAATTTATTTCTTCAAACAGAATGCTTCCAACGCCTCAGAATCAATAGATCCCGGTACAAAGAAATCGCCGACAATCAAATCGTCAGTATTGGTTACAAAGCCAACGAGTGTCGTAAAACGAAATAATCCAAGTGATGAAGAACAAGGGGTTCAAAATGAAAAGGTACAAAATTAATTTTTGATATGTAAATTATATATATAGGTATGAATTTTAAAACATTAAAATTTATTATTTATACCTTTATGTCTATCTTTCTTTCAATATAATAAGGAAAGCGACGGAAACGATGAGAGTGGTCTCATATTGGATTATATAAAACGAATCAGTGAACTGGAGCTCGAGAATAAATCTTTAAAAAGCATTATTCTAAACATGAAACGTAAAAATGTAAGTTGCTTAAAACAAGTGCAATTTTAAGTATATATAGATATATATGATTTTAGTACTTATACCGCGTGTTTTCGAGGAAGCTTGACATAGGTAGGAGACACGCGAGTGCGAGAGAGAACATACGGCGAGTGCATAAGAGTCTCTCTATCGCACATTTCCCTAAACTTGTCCAGTTGGAGTCTGCGACAAAGAGGCTCTTATGCACTCGCCATGTTCTCTCTCACACTCACGTATCTCCTATGTCAAGCTTCCTCGAAAACACGCGGTATAGACCACTGTTTTTTTTTAATAGAGTGATGATAATAGTAATGGTGACAACGTCTTCAACGAAGAAACAGAAACTCTTCTACGTGATTTTCGACGCCAAATTATCAAATTAGAGATGGAGAATAGGTCCTTGAAAAATTCGAATATACGAATGCAGAATAAAGTTGTCGATTGTTTTGAACAAGTACACTGTAACTTTTTGGATAAACAATTGCATATACAATACTTTTTAGATTTCCATTGAAAGTAATGTATTTTTAATATTATTATTCAAATTATTTGCAGCAAGTATCAAAAAAGTTGATATAACAGCTCAACAAGAGCTGGAAAAACAAATTATTTCCGGAGAAAAGCTTGAAATTGGAGAAGTGAATCCTGCAACAAATGAAGTATGATAATTTAGCTATTTTTCATATGTACTTCTCATATATTTTTCGATAAAATTTGATAAAATGGTTTTTTTTACAGATTCATGCGGGCCACGGGGTATGGATTGATCGAGACATGTATGATACTATACGCTTTCAACCAAAGATCAACGCCCAGAAATTTATAAAAGCCATCGCCACAGCCATCTTTTCGAATGAAGTCTTAAAACGCAGTACAGTGAGAGGCTTCAAAAGTGAAAAATCTGCACTTTCTCCAGTAGGTCTCAGAGCTCTCACCGGTAATTATTATTTTGCATAATATATCCTTAATCAAAAAAATGAGATATTAAACTCATTGAACTCAATTATTGGCTGAAAGTTGAGTGAAAATGGCCCGTTTGAAGGGTAAAATTCTTTTAAAAATCTCTTAAAATTGCATGAATTTCTTTAAAATTCCACGAAATATCTTGAAATACCTTAAAATTCTTAAACACCTTTTGAAATTTCTTTCTAAATAAAGTTATATAAAAAAATGTCTCGAAAATCTGCTATACTGTTATTGCACATTTGACTGGCTTCTGAATGGTTTGAAGTTGTAAAAAGGAAAAAAAAATAATCGCAACCTTAACGCGAGTGTTGATTTACTAATTGTTTTCAATTTATTTTTTCTTTCACATTTTTAAAGTATACCATTGTATATATTGTGTACATATACTGTTTTTCAGACATTTCGAAATATTGGATGGAAAAAGTTAAGAAAATGGATACATCAGCAGTTCAGAAAGAACTACGTTCCATCACCAGTTATTTAAATCACAAAATAGCAGATCTGAATAGAGACTTGACTCTAAAAAGGAAACAATCTACGAAAAAAGACACAAATAAATCCAGAAAAAAGCAGAAGACTCAGAAATCTCAAGAATTTATTGAGAATCTTGATTCCAATGTCGAAGAAAATGACACAAATAAACCGAATGCCGTCCAACCTGAGAAAGCGGAAGATCATGGAACAAATAAAGGATCTGATACGATCTTTTTTGAAAGTGTTGAAAATAGAATAGACGAGTTAGATGAGTTGGATCCTCATGATTCAGATGATGTGGTTCCTCACGAGTTAAAAGATTTGGATCCTCTTGAATTAGACGATGACGATCATGAAGACGAAGAGGACGAAGGAGATCAGGTGAATGATTTTGCAAGTACCGAAAACGAAGAGGTTGACGATGTTGATCATCGTAAACTTATAATAGATCAAGATGATGATGAGATAGAAGATGAGAGAATGGAAGTTACAGAAGGTGAGGTGTCTAACAACGACGAGGATTAAAATGAAGCTGTTATAATCGCGACGTTCTTGAAAGTAATAATATATATTATAATAATTAAGAGTAATTATTTTTTCGGATTATTAATAGTAATGATTATTAATAGTTATGATAGTCATTAACTTTAGTTGAAACCTAAGAGAAATGTGTTCCGTTGTTCGTAATGTACATATAATAATAAATTATATGCAGATAATGAAAAAAAGATTAGTTTTGTATTGAATATTTTTTCACATTCTAAATTTACATTCCAAAATATTAGTTATATAAGATTGAACTTTTTCGGTTTTTATCAAATCTCGACGTTTCGAGCTAAGCTAAATGAGAAAAAGGGATTTTGACGATAGCATTTGTTTGTATGTCTGTCCGTCGTTGTTCTCTTTATCGTTTTTATTATCGTCCTCTATGAGCATGGTCATTTTTAAAAGAATGCGATGTAGTTACTTTTCATCGCCTTGACACATTTCTTTGAAGCCTAAAAAGAAAGTGCAAGTTCGTTCATCATTGTTGAGATCCTGATTAATCACATTTTTCAGATCGTATAAATTTCAAGCTTTACCGGATGAGCTCCGGATTAGTGACATTCTTCAAACTGCAAATATTTCAGACTTCAAACAGGATGAGATCCGGATTAACCGCATTCCTCAGACCGAAAAAATTTCGGATTTAACGGGATGATATCCGCATTACCTGTATTCCTTACGCCTACAAATTTCGGACTTAAACGTATGAGGTCTAAACTAATCATGTCTTTTAGACCGGGCAACATACCGATATAATCCGAATTGATCCAACCCACCTTACCATATAAAAAACGGGCATGACCGGATACAATCTGGATTCATCAAATTAGTCAGTCCGTAGAAATTTCGGATTCTACCGGACAATATACGGATGCATTATAATTCCAGATAAAATCCGGATTCCGAAATTTATCCGAAATTGTCCGGGACGTTATCCGGTTTTTGTCATCCGGATTTTATCCGGTCATGTACGAAAATTTTCTGGAAGAGGTAGCAATTAAAAGGTACTTCATGCGGACAATTTTCGAACAAAACCGGATAGAATCCGGATGACAAAAACCGGATAACATCCCGGACAATTTCGGATAAATTTCGGAATCCGGATTTTATCCGAAATTTTAAGCAGGGTAGGATTTTGCAAAAGGATAAAAAGTAGGATTTTGCATGCAGTAACTTTACCGAGGTTTTTCACTGTGTGCCCGTGCAGTGCCGCCGCCTAGTAGTGTCGCTTTTTTTTTCACACCCTACCGGGATTTGAACCTGCGATCTTCAAGATACGAGATGCTTCGAAACTGGGAATGCTTGCATTCTACCAATTGAGCCATCGACTCTTCGAGAGCGATGTTGCTCCACTCCGGTCATAATATAGAAACCGGACATGACAGACAGGGAGGCTTCTCCACCTTTTGTATACATTTTGCGGAAAATCACGGGTAATCCTAAGCGGATGTGTGAGTTCAACTAATTGTTGAAACGTAAGTCTTTCTTTCAATTGCTATTTTTCAAATAGACACCATTTAGAAGTTACGGATAATCCCCTTCGCGCTGCTCTAACCTACAAACGTCCCGGAATGCAACTGTAAACATTCTTGACTCGTGTTTTACATTTTCAGTTTATTGGCGTAAATGATTGAAGGGGTCGCATTCTCGTGTCCACCTGTATTATACATTTTCTGGATCTGGGTTGTGTTTATCATCATCTGTTTAGATCATGCCAAAGGGATTCAGGGATACTGCAAAAGACGCGAAGTGAACTATCGGAGTATGCTTGATATCTAATTTTAATTGTGTAAAGTATTCCAATACTCTTCTGTTTCAGGATTCAAATGGCTAATCCGACCTTATGTGGTGCTTCAAAAGGAACATCAATGCTTAACACATTCGCTGCAGACCGCGCAGCTCCTGCTTTAAAATACATACACCCTCACGCGGGAGCCGCATGATCCGCAGTGAACTTGTAAAGGAAACTCTTTCAGAACTTGATAGTCCTATAGTATACGCTCACAATGATCTTCTACTGGGAAATGTATTGTACAATGAAAAAGAAAATAGCGTTACTTTCATTGACTATGAGTACACTGCTTTTAACTGAGGCTTTTGATATATCCAATCATTTTATTGAATTTGCTGGTAATCAAATTGTCCATTTACCACAAACTAATCATTTTTATATCATAGAAGTAATACAAAATCTCTTATTTCTTTTTTCAGGTATAGATAATCCTGACTTTTCTCTGTATCCGGAGGAAACATTGCAAAGGGCGCTTGGCTTAGAATATATCTTCGTACGTACGATGAAGCCACAGATGTATCCGAAGATACTGTTACTAAACTTTATACCAAGGTTTAAGTTTCCTCCTTTATCTCATTTCTTCCGGGGTTGCTGGGCGCTTATACAGAGTGAACATTCAAATATCGACTTCGATTTTCTGGAGTAAGTTTATTTAATTATTATCAGATTGTATATAATCAGGATATTTTCATTTTATAATATTCATATTTCATTTGATGATAATCGTTTTGATAATAGGTACGCTTCTTTCAGATTTAACGAACACTTCAAAATGAAGGACGAATGCCTGAACATGAAGTATAAAATTTACGCCAGGACAAAATCATTCCATACAATGAAGAATTTTAATAATTCCCAACGATGTATTCTATATGATACTATTTAATTTTACCAGCTTGTTAACTTGATTTCTCAAGGAAATTATCTCCTTTTATTCAGATTCATTATATGTAACAGCAGTTGAAAAAAATTGCGAATGAAAATACTATGATATAATAGCTTAAGTCGTACAGTATTTTATATAAAGAATAGGATAATATACACATAATAGAATCATGTGCATATTATATTACCAAATAAAAAAATTTTTTCTGTTATCCATCATGTTTTTCCCGCAAATTCTAAAAATTTCCTTTGACCCTTTTTAACGTTATCATCGGAATTAACATTTCAGTTTTTTCTCCGTACTAGTACTTAAACCTTTGGCAGTAAACGATATTTGTTAGAGCAAGTTTAGCATATTTTAAAATATCCTTCAATGCCTCCGAATAGAAATGAATCGGTGAATCCAAGAACAGTATAAGTCCAAAAAATGGCGTTTTGAGTTAAGATAGGTAGCCAAAATGTTTAAAATTCTAAGCTCCATATATTGTCAAGAACCGATTCCTATCAGTCATAAGAAAATCCACGTATTTAGCATCCCTCATTACAGTTTTCAAGAGCTTGAAATGATGGCCATTAACTCATTGTGAAGTTATTATGTTTTTTCATTTTTTCTCGAAACTATCTTTATGCATTCGTACTGTCTTGGACTCACCGATTCAAATAGAGTGCATCTCGCGCCGTACTACGCATGTGCTAGAAAATCGTTCCAACTCAGAACTAGGGACTGAAATTACCGTTCGAGAACCAGTTCTGTTACAGTTCGCAGTTGGAACGCTCTTTGGAATCGTTCCAGAACTAGTTCTGTGTTTGTTGGAACAGCTGGGTCAGACTGCGCACACTCCGTCGAGTTAAGAACCAGTCCTCGTGTTAGTTGGAACGAACCTAGTGACTGCTCTCGAAGGTTCTCATTAAATTTTGTAAAATAATTTGATATTTTTCTTTTTCAAAATAAATGTCAACATAACCACGTAACATAAACAAAGAATTTGTAAATAAAAGTAGTTTTAAAAGTGCAAGTGCAATAAACCCAATTCATAAGTGATGAATATCGGTATCGAAGATATCTTATCAATTCTAGGAGTCAAAAATTCCGCTAGTGGAAGGAGAAGCGGTATTGAAAAAGCAGGTTTGTATTTTCCTGCGGAATCAAAAAGAGAAACCAAAATGCAGTGAAAATCATCGCTTCTTGCGTACAATCGTCACATGGTACTATTTGCCGTACTGATTTATGTACAGAAGCATTGCGTCTTCCTCTGGCCCAGCTGCACTTGCACGTTACTTCTTTATTGTTGTTTACTAGTAAGATGTTCACTTCAACTTCGTGAGGAGCACTTGTTACATGTGACGATTGTACGTAAGAAGCGACGATTTTCACTGTGTTTTGGTTTCTCTTTTTGATTCAGCAGGAAAATACAAACTGCTTTTTCAATACCGCTTCTCCTTCCACTAGCGGCATTTTTGACTCTCCTAGAACTGACAAGATATCTTCGATATCGATATTCATCACTTATGAATTGGGTTTATTGCACTTGCACTCTTAAAACTACTACTAGGTACACCCGTGCTCACGAAATCTGTCGCTGGTGACTTTTTTTAAACCTTATTTTTAAACGTACTAACCAGTGAACAATTAATTCTCATGCCCTCATTAGCTACGATGACGTCTACTCTCGTTAATGAAAGCACGAGGATTGATTAATCATTGGTTAGTACGTTTAAAAATAACATTTAAAAAAAGTCACCAGCGACAGATTCCGTGAGCCCGGGTGTATTTACAAATACTTTGTTTACGTTACATGGTTATCTTGACATTCGGTCCGCAACGACGGCCATCTTAGGAAGAACGAAACGCCACCATACAGCGGTGTCCGACGCGAATAAAAGTTCCGTACGGCGCCAGCGAATAGACCAATCAGGATCAAGTATTCCGTTCTGGCAAAAACTCGCACTCCGGATCCTCACTGCGGCATCAGAGTAACGTCACTCAGTGACGCCACCGCGTGACTTTGGGTGAAAGTCACGCTTGGCTATCGGGGGAGTGCGTTCGATTCAGAGTACCCCGACAGCAAAGCGTGGATTTACACGCTAGCTGCACTCACTGACGCCACCGCGTGACTTTTGGGTGAAAGTCACGCTTGGCTATCGGGGTAGAGTTGGCTTGAGAAGAGTGCGCTGTGTGTGCTGCGTGAGAGCGAAAAGTGTCAAACGTCTGATTTCCCGATAGCTGTTAATTCAAGAGATCGAAGTGTTTCATCTATTATTCAATACTTCGATTTTCCGAATTGACAGCTATCGGGAAATCAGACGTTTGACACTTTTCGCTCTCACGCAGCACACACAGCGCACTCTTCTCAAGCCAACTCTAACTATAAAATTCTTGACCGTCGGTTAAGTTTCGGCAGTGTCGGTATATCTGCTTGTTTAATTTGGCATGATACATACGGTATGGTAGTGGTTCAATGGTGGTGAGCAGTGATCCAAAAGTGATATTTATAGGGCCGGTTTTACCAACACAGTATAAACGCGGTATAGCGCTATACTGAGAATATCCAGTACGCAAACGTTTTACAAGTATGGTATAAGTCTGGAATAGCATAAACTTTGGAATAAATGCAGACATAACTTATCCGGCAGTTTCATCATGGTATAACCTAACTTTTTGTTCGCGTCTATATTCTTCCGTGACATAGTCATAACCTGCTCGTTGTGATAAATTGTTACTCATTTTGAAATGGAGTTATTTGATAAACCAGTTTTTGAATCATCATTTGATGAAGATATTGACGTATTACCAAGAATGAGAAATCCGAAGAAAAATCGTGCCCGGTAAGTAAATAAAAGATACCTATACCTATTAATTTATAATCAATATCTAATACAAAACTATTCCAGAGTTGACTGTATCGAAGAATACTTACAATGATGTAGAATTCTTCACTCGATTTCGTTTGGAAAAACAAAACCGGCCAGAGATTATTGGGACAAATACGACATCGCATTGCACCGAGGTCGCAAAGAAATGCAGCAATTCAGCCAGCAACGAAATTATTGCCAACTTTAAGATTTCTTGCTTTGGGATCAATGCTAATTACTGTAAGTAATCGTTTTGATCGTAATGTTAAAACTTTTAATTAGTTATTATTATATGCCGCCACCTCTGCCACCTCCGACGACTCCTCACATCGCAAGGAGAGCTAGTTTACAAGACTACAAGTTCGTCGATCGGCATAAACCGCCACTGATCTCCCAGAAATTAATGGGCGATATACTGAAAGACATCGACAAAGTCAAATTGAAACTCGTCGCAAGGTATGATTAAACAATTTTATCGCGGTAAACTTTTAATTCGCCAGGAACAAAGAGGAGTTTCGCATTGTCAGAATGTCGTGGCTGCGAAGGATTGATTTTGTTCACAGTAGGCTTTTAAACGTGTTTTTCAGATCGCCGGGTGAGAGACCTTTGCCAGCCAAACGCGAAAATAGCCCTTGCAACGACCTTCAAGAGATCTTGCGGAAACGATATATCGCAATGCAATCGCCGGACAGTAGAAATTCCACCGCGACGTTGACGCTCGATGATTCGCTCTGGGTCGCAGCATTCCCGTCGGACGGTGCTCCGAGGAACAGCTATTGTAGCCTTGCTTTCCACGTGTGAGATTGAATCATGATTATAATTTTATCTGAGTCAGAGCTCTGGAGAATCAAAATTAATAGATCTCTCTTCTTTTTTTATAAGTGAGTCTTTCCCTGCTAGGTAATTTCGCGCGACACATTTTAGATTATAGTTCTTTTTTAATAGGAGGATAGAAGCTCATAGAAACGTCGGAAAAATTTTGTTCTCCCTTCGCTCTTTTACTAGAAAATGCAAGTTTAAATTTAAAATTTAAGCACGCCGGTCTACAATCGCGAGAATCTCAACGGTATCCAATAATATCAACCAAAGAAATCATCTACCATTGCATTGTCTTCTATAAGTAACATTTAAATTTATCTAGGTAGGTATTATACCTTTCTTCAATTCGCGTGATCACAGTTTTCGAGAACAGAAGTGATACATCCATCGTATAATTTAAATTTTGTACCCTTTTTATATGATTCAATAAAAAAATAGTATAACCATTACATGTGCACTACTTACCACTTCTTACCACTGCATGCCACTATTCACCACTGTATACCACTACTGACCACTATTGTAGAAACCACTACTGGCCACTGTAGTGTTCAGTCCGCTGTAGTGGTTTTCGACAAGGGAATGTTTTTTCGTATTATTTCGAAGCAACTAACTGTACAAGACTTTACATATTTTTTTTTATTCGTTCTACGAAGCTTACACCACTCATTATATTCTTTAAACTTTATAAATTCTCACGTAAATTTCATTCACTAAACACGATCAGGGACCCCTTTCTCGAACCCACTCGTATCTTTGCGTGCACGCACCTTAGCGAATAGACCAATCAGGGTCAAGTATTCCGTTGTGGTGGGATTACGGACAACGAAATACTTGATCCTGACTGGTCTATTCGCTAAGATGCGTGCACGCAAAGATACGAGCGAGTTCGAGAAAGGGGCCCCAGCTATCCGTACTTTGTACATAGCATCTTAATAATGATTGGGGGGATCCGCCACCAGATGGCGAGCATCTAATGTCGATTGCCAATAATAGGCATAGGAAATTAAAATTTTTTTTTCCACGGTTCTTGAAGAGATATTTATGTGATAAAATTTCAGAGAATGCTATCACGTCATGTTCATCAAACTATGACTCGAGAATAATATTGTTGAGTGTTATTATTTATATTTTTTATGAAAAAATCAGATGAATACGACAGTTCTGACTCTTCACGTCATGCATTTTACATTGCAGTTCACTGTATCCTTATGTCAATCTAGAAATGGCTTTTCTGTTTATTATATATAGGAACTGAATGTAATCACCCAGGTAGCACATCAACGTCGAAATGACGTTTTTTTGAAGGTCAGTTCTGACGTCAGATGACGAAAAATATGACGTCATTTTAACGTCGCAAAGACGGCTTAATTGCACATCCACACGACGTCAGAAAAATCACGTCATAATGACGTTCTACCGGACGTTGTGATGACGTAAAAAATAACGGTTCTAAAAGGTTAGGTCTGACGTATATCTTTTCATCGTGAGCGGTCACCCATCCAACTAGTGTCCGCACTTTTTGCTGCTTAACTTCATTGATCGGTCGGTGTCCTCGAATCCTCATCTGCTGCACGCTCTTGTGGTTAAAAATATTATTACTATTGGTGTTCATATGAAGTTTGATGAATAAATGTATATTGCTTTTCCTGTCAATAAGAAAGAGCTTGAATAAATAAGATTTTATAATTGTATTATTCTTTTCTCAACATTTTTCTAAATTTATGATTGTGTCTTTTGATAAATATTCTTGCATAGACGCAAATTGATATTAATATCATTTTTGTCACTCAGTGTCAAATACTCGGTTTCACGGGCGTCCTCGACGCATGTGAAATCATCTTTCACACACCAATTCGTGAAAAGTTGCGCAGTGCGTGAAATAACCTGCGCAGTGCGTGAAATCGTCAACCTCGTATTTGACACTCAGTGACGAAAAATAGAATTCGTTATTCGGTTGTTTCGCGCCGTTCTAACGAGTGTGATTGCCGTACTCGCTTCGCTCGTGCGGCAAACTTCACTCGCGTTAGAAACAGCGCTTCACGCCCTAATAACGAAAATAACTATTTGCGTTTATGCAAGATATAAATAATAAATAAATGTAAATAAATAAATAAATAATTATATGAATATTTATTCATCCTACATTAATTGATTGTCTTTTATTTACTTTAATAATCTGTGCTTTTTAATAAACAGTACCCAGGTAGCAAACTGACGTAAACTTGACGTCACATTTAGGGCATATTTCGTCGGCGACGTCATTCTACCAAAAAATGACGTTTTAATGTCGTCATTCAAGAAACGTCTTTAAGACGCCTTAAATATGACGTTAAAAAGACGTTATTTTTACGTCGTAATAAAATTTTTAAATAACTACTTATTATACAATATACATTGAATATTTTTATATTTTTTTATAATGTATAATATAAAAATATTTGTATAGTGTGGTCTACTTTAATTCTCGATTCTTATATCTCTGTACCATTTTACCAGGACGTTTTTTTGTAATAAATAAAAGTAAGATTTTTTATATTGCGGTCGTTTCTATAAACATTCATATAATTATTTATTTATTAATATCAATTTGCGTCTATGCAAGAATATTTATCAAAAGATGCAATCATAAATTTAGAAAAATGTTGAGAAAATAATACAATTATAAAATCTTATTTATTTAAGCTCTTTCTCATTGACTGGAAAAGCAACATACATTTATTCATCAAACTTCATATGAACACCAATAGTAATACTTAATACCACAGGAGCGTGCAGCAGATGAGGACTCGAAAACACCGACCGATCGATGAAGTTAAGCAGCAAAAAGTGCGGACAGTAGTTGGATGGGTGACCGCTCACGATGAAGATATACGTCAGCCCTAACCTTTCAGAGCCGTCATTTTTTACACAATCACGTTATATTTTTCGTTATCTGCCGTCAGAGCTGACCTTCAAAAGCCGTCATTTCGACGTTAGTGTGCTACCTGGAAAATCGCTAAAATTAAACGTCATATTTCACGTCATAAAGAACGTTAGAAAAAAGTCATTAAATGACGTCAGTGGGATGTGACTTTCGAACGTACTTTTAACGTCATTTATACGTCTTTTACTGACGTCGTCTATGACCAGATCTGAACAAAAAATGACGTTAATTTCACGTTAGTTTGTTACCTGGGTATAGTTTATAACTTGCTCAACATACTCTGGAGACTCGAAATGAAATAATTTATTGATTTAATAATTGAACAAATTATAATTTTTGTCCATTTATTCACAAATAAATTTTCAAGTCCCTATACCTATATGCAGGAGATCGAAATTTTTCTAAGTCTCGTTCGTCATTAGAAATGACAAAAAAGTTCCGTCAAAAAGACGTTGAATTTGACGTCCAAGGTACGTCGTAAATATGACGTCTCTGTGACGTTAATATTACGACAATTGACGTCTAAAACCCTATACTGACCAAAAAATGACGTCTGAGACGTTATTCTAACGTCAATGTGCTACCTGGGCAATAATTAAATGTACTTACTGTTAAGCTTTTCTTCCCAATTGAAATGAAATTATTATCAAACTGACACTTCTAGATTTGTTGCGTGCCGGGCTGGTCTTCTTTGTCCAATTCCAGGGGGCAGGTCCGTGCCCGTGGAGTGCTAACCCACTCTGCTTGAAAGGAGCCGGATCAGGAACTGGAGAGTTTTATTTAGGTAGAAAGAAAACTACTCTTTCTTGATATGAGGTGATCACCAATCGAATATATTTTGACACTCTTTCGAATATAAAGTCGCGTTATAAATCTTTATCTGAGTGCCCCGCGAGCGGCAAAGTGCACCCTTTTAAATCCTAAGTCCCCGCCTTTCGGCAACGGTGGGGAACCAATCTAATACTCAGCTCTAGGCGAAGTCAAGGACTCCACTCCCACTTTCTCCCTCTACGCACGATGATGTAATCCACGCACCACGCGTCCACGTGCGAAGAAAGAACGCGTCGACCCCCATCCTACGTGACTCGAAGAAAGGGGACCTATTCTCGCTAGCTAAACTATGGCCTATCGGTTCGTGAAAGGAAATACCATATTTATAAACGGAGATCGCAGTCTTCGGTTCACGAAAGGAAATACTATATTTATAAACGGAGATCGCAGTGGCTTGCGGCTTAAATAGAAACCACTGTGACCCGCGACTTATTTAGCTTATCACGCAGTCCCCGACGTTCTCGTTCTTTCTCTCTACTACGTTTCATCTATACCTTACTTCCTAATGAACAATGATGATTAAACGTTAATACAAAGCGTTTAAATGCGCCGCCACAGATCTAGTAATTTCCGGAAATAGGGATTTTAAGTTAAGTCTGACTACAGACGCGACACCTTCCACCTTATGTGAAAAAATGTTTGAAAAACATTTTTTTCTTAAAATTATTCTTATAAGTAATTTTAAGACTTTAATATAAATACAAGGAAATTACGGCGATCCTTATTTTAAATTAAGTAGGTAGTTGCTATTCATTAATATTATCTGATCTAATGAAAGCCAACCTCAACTTATTTGTATGTACTATTTTTCGCTTAGTAGTATTTAGCGCAAGCTCGGCATTCAATTTTCCGTGCATTCGCATGATTTCGTACGGTCCAGTCCAGCTATAATCGAATTTTGATGTTTTTGGTTCTTTCCTTAAATATACATAATCTCCTTCGTGGAATTCACGAGGATTTACATTTTTATCGTAGTGAATTTTACTTCTTTCCTTAGCCCTCTCTAAATTCTTTGCAGCAGCTGCCTGAGTTGTGGAGATTCTGACGAAGAGATCATCCAGATATTGAACGAAGGTGCGAGGTACTTGCTCTTTAGCAAATTCTGAAGGAATTACTGCCTCTACGCCGAAGACTAACTGGTGAGGAGTAAAACCAGTGGCTTCGTGAACAGAGGTATTATATGAGAAGATTCCAAAGCGGATCCAATCATCCCAATCGTTTTTAGTGCAAAAATGTTTCAAATAATCGATGAAAACACGATGAGCACGTTCCAAAGATCCAAGTGATTCAGGATGGAATGCAGTTGAGGTAATTCGTTGAATTTTAAAAATTTTACAAACATTTTTGATGATTTGACTGATGAAATTACTTCCCTGATCAGTGTGAATAGTACGAGGACAACCGAAACGACTGATGAATTGTTCGGCTAGTGCGTGAGCAACTGTAACTGAGTTCATGTAAAAAGAGAAATAGAGTGTCAAAATATTTTGAGGTTATCCTGGATAATTAGAAGATAATGATTTTCCTTTTCGAGTGGCAGAGTTAGAAGATAACGATTTCCTTTTCGAGTAGCAGAGTTAGAAGATAACGATTTCCTTTTTCGAGTAGCAGAGTTAGAAGATAACGATTTCCTTTTCGAGTAGCAGTGATACGCATAGGTTACCTGGTATCATGGGAGAGGATTGTTATGAAATATTCAGAATTGTTGGAGTTTTTCCTCGGAAGATTTCCTACGTCAACCCATTTGAATGAGTATAACTCAGTCGTTTGCAGTGATATCAAAACTTTCACCTTGGTTGTCCATTAGTAATCTTAAAAATTACAAGGACTTTGAAAGATAATTTAGAAAGGTGTCGAGAGGTTTTACGAAGAGTCAAGTAAAATATTAGGTATTCTCTGTCCTCAAGTAGCACTAGGCTAATTTCAGAGGAAATATTCAAATCTAAACGGGATAAAATTGATGAGATTATCCCTACGCAGATACAAGTGATCCTTGGAGTGGAAAATAGTGGGAAACGGTTTTGGATTATCTGTCGATTTGTCTGGATTTACATTATAGGTACTGAATTCAATTTTTCTACGTTTTATCGAGGTCATCTGTAAATTGTCTCCCTCGTCGGTAGCAACCGAGGCACCCAACAGGGTTAGGCTCTTCGCGTAGGAAGAGTTGGTAACCGGAGGGTGCTCCGTACATGTGCCACATTCTAAGGTATTTCCCTCGTCGGCGGCGGCACCCAACAGGGTTAGGCTCTTCGCGTACGAAGAGTTGGTAACCGGAGGGTGTCTTCTCTGGTGTGCCGCGTTGTCCCTCGTCGGCGGCAGCTGGAGCGAACCCATCTGGGCCGGAGATCGCTTACAGGATCTGTCAGACCGGGTTACCAGGAAAGCAAGCTCAGCGCCACTCTTCACTCCCCCGGAAGAGACCTCCAACAGGTCGGCAACCGAGTGGAGCCCTAACTCAATTGGTAAGCCGTCTTCGTCAGCAGTAAAATATTCGCTTTCACAATCCGAATCAGTCATGTCAGGAACGTCAGATTCTACTTTACTTGTTTGAAAGCAATTGACCTCTTCTACGTCGAGTACCGAGCTCCCGCGCGCCAGGAACAAGGCACCTGTTAATTCTTTATTTTGATAGAAAATTCTGTCTGCATCCGACGCCAGATCCTCGGTGAAACAAGGGAGCGGTGATTCGTCTGTACAGTCGAACACCTCTTCAAAGTTCCTGGGATGTGCGGCGTCCTCATTTACCTTTTCCGTCCAGAAGGTGAAAGGTTCGGGTAAATAGGAAGCCTCAAGGTTGATCAGATTACAGGATAGAGCGTCAGCAGTAAAATTGATTTTCCAGGTTCGTATATGATATTATAATCGTACTCGTTGAGATGAATTCATTAACAAATTAATGTCGAGATGAGGTCTTTTACATTATGCAATCAGACCAAGGGGCGATGATCGGTGATAATCGGAAAATTGATAACCATACAAATATGGTCAAAAATATTCAATAGCGAAAAGAATCGCCAAAAATTCCTTTTCGATTGTAATGTAATTTATTTCAGGATCCTTCAGTGTATTGATAGTATCCTGACTCAGGACTCCACCGAGTGCATACTTTGAAGAATTGGTCGTCCCAGCGATAGGTTCGGAGAATTTAGGAAATTGAAGAAGCGGTTCGGAGCACAAAATTTTACGAAGAGTTTCAAAAGCATCCTGAGTGAATGAGGTCCAGATAAAGGGGTCATCCTTTTTTAATAAACGAGTAAGTGGCTTGGCTATTTTTGCCATATCTTTGATGAAGCGTCTATAATACCCTACGAGACTAAGGAACTGCTTAATACTTTTCTTCGTTCTGGGAACCGGAAAACTTCGAATAGCCTTAATTTCGTTATAGTCGGGTTTCACACCCTCATTGGTGATCTCATGACCAAAATAAATCAATTCACGGCGTATAAAATGACATTTTTCAGCTTGGAGTGGTAAATCGGCGTTTGCAACCGTACAAGGAGAGTTTCAATTTTTGAGAATGTTCTCCGGAAGAGAGAGAAAAAGGGATAGACGACGATGTCGTACATATAGACGAACAGCTCAATACCCTGAAGAACCGATAATACCACATCCATCATCCGTCGAAACGAAGCCGGGGCGTTCTTCAATTCGAAGGGTATTTTATTAAGGGTAAAAAAAAATGCAAATAGTAGAAATGAAGCTATATGTTTAGATTTCAAAATTATCCTTTGTGAAATTTATATTTTCCAGATTATCCCGACGCTATATCTGGTGGATCCGACTCGTGTAATCCTAATCGTGTTCCGCGAGATTTGTCCCGACGGAGTGTCCCTCGCGTTTAAATAATTTTTATCTTGGTCGCGCTCACGCCTAAAATCGTAATTACGCCCCCCCCATCCGCGTCGGAAATCGAATTTACGCTTTCAATCACGATTTTGTTTGTATGGGTATGGATTATCCCGTCGCGGACGTCGATTTGCATTAGAATTAGGAAAATTATTTGTATTATAAACCGTACTTTGAATCGAGTTTAATTTTGGTGTTCCCTGAAGATGACGCGAATGTTCTATAATCTCTAATTCAACCCTCGCAGCAAGATCAATGTCATTTTCTAAGGATGTCGGTTTTTCCTTTGATAGTAAAGTATTCATTATAGTATTACTTAGACCGCGCGCGAAGCAAGTGAAAGCCGCGTCTTTTAGTAGCGTTTCAGGTTCGCTCGATGGATGTGATAGTATTGGAGGGCTATTCGCGGCCAAGTCAGTCTGTACCGCAATAGACTGCTGGATTCCGGGATTTCCTACCTCGACAATACGGAAAGGACCGCTCATGCGCAATGCTCCGCGCCTCATTTTCGCTTTTATTTTATTAATCGCTCACCGATGCCGACAATAAATCGCAGGAAATCCTTAAGTTGATCGTCGCCTTGCTGCCTCGGATCTCCGGGTTGTCGTCCTCGCTGTGGATCTCCGGGCCGTCGTCCTCGCTGTGGATCTCCGGGCCGTCGTCCTCGCTGTGGATCTCCGGGTTGTCGTCCTCGCTGTGGATCTCCGGGTTGTCGTCCTCGCTGTGGATCTCCGGGCCGTCGTCCTCGCTGTGGATCTCCGGGTTGTCGTCTCGCTGTGGATCTCCGGGTCGTCGTCCTCGTTGTGGATCTCTGGGTTGTCACCTCGTTGTTGATTCGCGGTGGATAGTTTTTTTTCACAGTCTCTTGGTCTCTTTTAATTTTTGCGCGTGTGGACTCACAAGTGGAAGTTTGCTTGTGTGGTCACTTGAGCCACCCCCTCTGGCATTCGCCCGCAGTTCCCGGGAAAAACCACACACAAATAACCCGGGAAAGAGGGGTGCGTTTTACAGTTCGTTTTGTATTTAAAATTTTATTTTCAATAAAGTTCTTTTATCACTTTCAAGCCGGCACTGTTTGAAATTGTTAAAGTGTCTGTCCTTTTAAAATATCCCACCGCTGTCACCAAATTTGTTGCGTGCCGGGCTGGTCTTCTTTGTCCAATTCCAGGGGGCAGGTCCGTGCCCGTGGAGTGCTAACCCACTCTGCTTGAAAGGAGCCGGATCAGGAACTGGAGAGTTTTATTTAGGTAGAAAGAAAACTACTCTTTCTTGATATGAGGTGATCACCAATCGAATATATTTTGACACTCTTTCGAATATAAAGTCGCGTTATAAATCTTTATCTGAGTGCCCCGCGAGCGGCAAAGTGCACCCTTTTAAATCCTAAGTCCCCGCCTTTCGGCAACGGTGGGGAACCAATCTAATACTCAGCTCTAGGCGAAGTCAAGGACTCCACTCCCACTTTCTCCCTCTACGCACGATGATGTAATCCACGCACCACGCGTCCACGTGCGAAGAAAGAACGCGTCGACCCCCATCCTACGTTACTCGAAGAAAGGGGACCTATTCTCGCTAGCTAAACTATGGCCTATCGGTTCGTGAAAGGAAATACCATATTTATAAACGGAGATCGCAGTCTTCGGTTCACGAAAGGAAATACTATATTTATAAACGGAGATCGCAGTGGCTTGCGGCTTAAATAGAAACCACTGTGACCCGCGACTTATTTAGCTTATCACGCAGTCCCCGACGTTCTCGTTCTTTCTCTCTACTACGTTTTATCTATACCTTACTTCCTAATGAACAATGATGATTAAACGTTAATACAAAGCGTTTAAATGCGCCGCCACAGATCTAGTAATTTCCGGAAATAGGGATTTTAAGTTAAGTCTGACTACAGACGCGACAGATTCTAAGTTACATGTAAATAGAGGGTGGGGACAGCGTCTTCGTTCAGGATTGGTCAAAGCTTACGTCTTACGCCGCGTTTGTGTGATGAACCTTACGTTTTACGTCTTACGTCTTAAGCGTGATTTATAAACTTTTCCGCTGCCGCTCCCGTTCCCGTTCAAAGTTAAGACATAGGGAATCCTAAGTCGCATTTATAAACTTCCGCTACTGCTCCCGTTCGCCGTTGCCGTTCGCCGCTCCCGTTCAGACTTGGCCAAGTTTCAACTTCTCGCCGTTCCCGTTCGCGTTCCCAAACTGCAGCAATCACAACTGCGTCACGTGACCCTTAACACTCCGTTAGTCGGGTTCAACCCACCCGACTAACGGAGGGTTAAAATGCTTTCTTATTACATTTACATTACATTTATAATATTCTGTAGCTAAATAAATTTAACTACAGCAAACAAACGACAATGGGTGCTTTCCATTTACATGACTCCCAGCGACTTTTGTGTCGACTAGTGTCGAGTCTCACCACAAGGGTAATGGAACGCTCGCTAGGCTAGTAGAGCGGTAAATTCGAATATTTTCTATACTAATTTAGGACTAGAGGAGTATACCTAGATGCAAAACCCGCCAAGTCACATTTATAGCAATTTTATGAATATACTTATAGCATAAGTATATTCATAAAATCTTTGAACTGGCTATAGTATAAAACGTAAGTATAAAACGTTTTCAAACATAATAGTAATACTCATTATTAATATACATTTTTTAAGTATATATGTAAAATCTTACATTTTTTGAAAGATTATTAATGTAAGTAAATAGTGTAAAATTTATTTATTTCACGCATTCAGCATTTCAGATGAATGTGTATACAAAATAATGCTAACCTCAAATGTGACTCGCTTAAAAAAATACACATTTTTAAAGTATATATGTAAAATCTTACACTTTTTGAAAGATTATTCATTTATTTATTTCACGCATTCAGCATTTCAGATGAATGTGTGTACAAAATGATGCTAACCTGTACGGACATGTGCACAATCGACCTGGTATTTACGAATGAATAACTAAAATCTACGGATCTAATATCTGTAATATCTACAGATTACTGCAAATAATTACATTTTTCACCTACCTTCATTTTCTTCAATCAGACTTTGCATTAACTTTCCATTATATATTTTTCCTTTGCCCCGTTCGTTCAAACTTTCGCTCCTTTTACACTCAAACTCAGAGTGAACTCAACTCTCTAGCGGAGTCTGTTTGAGGTGACTCGTGTCGCCGACTCACGGCGACACAAACTAAATGGAAAGCATTTTCGTCGACACGAGTCGACTCGTGTCGACTTGTGTCAGTAAAAGGAAAGCACCCAGTACCGTATGTCCGCGATCAAATGCACCATAGTAAAATTGCGAGTTTTGCATGAGCACACCCGCGGGTCTCCTCGTCCAATAGAATCACCGGACAAGCGTAAATGCGCATGCGTAGTCATCCGCGGGTGTTGGCGTCGTTCAGATCGGTTTCGATGCCATTTTTTGATTCAGGAGCTTCTTCACGGCAGCTTTCTAATCGCATCACACAAACGGTACGTGATCACTGGCATATGTTTATAAAACGCTAACCTCACAAATGTCAGAAATCAATATAACCTCAGAGCGTACGAATCATGGCAGCGGCAACGGGAACGGGAGCGGCAGCGGAAAAGTTTATAAATGACCCTTTCAGACGGCAGCGGTAACGGGAACGGGAACGGCGAACGGGAGCGGCAGCGGAAGAGTTTATAAATCGCGCTTTACGGAATGTTCTGTGTGATGGCCGTACCCCTCACCCGCCATACTTTCTCGTCTGCTAGGTTTCTACGCCCTAGGGAACTTCTCTCGTGACTAAAGGCCATCACACGTGAAAAAACGTAAGCAGTAACCGTAAGGATTGACCAATCAGAAAGCCTGTTTAAGCATAATTCCGTAAGAATGATATTTCTGATTGGTCAATCCTTACTGTTACTGCTTACGTTTTTTCACGTGTGATGGCCTTAATGACCAGGGGGTCGATTTTGTATCTCGAGTGACATTGCTCACTTTTCGCACTTTCATCTCACGCGAGATTAATCATTCGATTCTGTATCCTTTGAGTGAAAATACGAGATCACTAGACTGGTACTACGGGGGAAAGGTTTTGTGCATGACTGTACTATTTAGTAACCTACAAGTTTCTGGTGAGGTATACATTCTGAGATTGAAAGATGAATGTAACAGAGAAGCAAAAAAAAATTTTACTTTCATTTATGAAAGATAATCCGGATTTAGGCCGTGGGAGACTGCGATATAGCTCACAAAATAAAAGAAAAATGGTAAGTTCAACTCGTATTGAGGGTATTTTTGTAAATAAGGTTAGGCTATAATATTTGTAATTTATCTATTTATCCTATAAATAAATATGTGCAAAATTCATAAATAAATGTAATACCTATTAAACCTGAAATAAGTGTTTTATTATTTACGGTATAACTGTTCAAATTTTTTTATATTTTAAAATTATTTCTTAAGTTAAGATTAGGACTTACTCTTGTTTAATAGCATCAAGTCTTGCAGCAGTTACGGGGAATCTAATCCAATTTCTCATCAAGTGATTCAGACCATTCACTGTCACATGAAGAGAATTGCTAATCATGGTTTGGGACATACACGTGAGAAAGTCTTGACCGACTCTTCTTTGATATGATCCTGCAGCCATAAAATGTAGTGCAGCCAATATCTAACAATAGATTATTAATTTCCATTAGAAAATCAATACTGTATAAAAGGAAAAAAGAGCACTTGCAGCAATAAAATGGGATTGACCAGAGAGCATGGATTTTTCTGCATTCACCTGCAATTCATTTGAAATCGCCGTAATTCTCCTTCTTACAGGCATAAAAGGCCTCAGTTCATTGACCAAAGCCCGTACTGCATCTCTGGATAATTTTTAATACACAATTATACCATAATTATTCAATGAAAAATATAATCTACAAACTAGGCTTACTGTACCCTTACCTATATAGATTGCGGAATTGATTTTCTGGAATCTCAAATGGATCACTAGCATCTCGAAGTCGTCTTCTAGCTATTCGCATAACAGGAGGTTCCCGATCATCATCAAACACCATTATTACAGCCATTTTAATCATCTAGGCGCAAAATACACTTTCGACTGGCTACGACAGCGTCGCGTCATTTGATTTTCTTTCACTCTCTTTCTATCGTTGTGTCTCTCTCTAATCTCACCATACGACACAAAATTTCTTGTCGACCTCTCTCACGTGAAACATCTCACATTTTCACCCGAGTGAAACCTACAAAATCGCGGGAGTTGCTCACTTTTAGCACTTTCACTAGATTCTCGATACAAAATCGACCCCCAGGGCCCCTATTCCCGCATGTCGTGCGAGAATTGGGTGTGTGCACTAGTTACGAATGTTGCGTAATTGCAGTATAGAGTGAAGTAAAGAATTTGTGTTGCACGTATCATTGTTTAAAAACATCTAAAAACAGACAAATTTGCGATAAATTAAAGTAAAAACTGCTGTGGCGAAACTTGGCAACTGAGCAAAATAAAAACGCGCTCTCTGATTGGCCGTGACGTCACAATCTGTACAAACAACCAGCTGTCAAATGGAGTTGTCTATGTTTTCGAAGCGTTTTTCTGAAATTCTAAAAGTTTCTTGTTTCTACGTCATTTTGGTGTAGTGTGTAGTGAAAGTGGCTGAAAAGGTAGCACCAGAAGCACACAGTAAATCGTGTTTTGTGCCAAAATGCAAGAATACTTCTGTGCGAACTCCAGACAAAGTGTTTCTGAATGTGCCGAGAGACTGTGACATGAGACGAAAATGGTTTAAAGCGGCCAGAAGAGACATGCCTAATTCAAAATCGATATTCCATTGCTGCGAAGATCATTTCAATGTAAGTTTCCTTATACTGTAGGTTCATAGGTTATGTTCAGTGAATGCTTTTGGTTGACAGCTTGAAGAGGACATGGAAAATTATTTGCAGTACAAGAGTATGGCAGGAAATATTTTAAAGAAACAAGGAGTTATGCCTCCCATCTTTGACTGCCAAAAAGACAGCAAGCGAGCTGCCAGTAAGCCACCGAGACCACTTCATGAGAAACGCAAGAGGGAATGGTTGATCGAGGAAGTCATGTCTGCCACCGAGGTTCAACAACAGGCACTATTTCTTCAAGATGATCCAGTCCACTGGCACCAGTACTATTGTCTGGTTCATCTTGAAGAGATAGTGCCTGTTGTTGAACCTCGGTAGCAGACATGACTTCCTCGATCAACCATTTCCTCTTGCGTTTCTCGTGAAGTGGTCTCGGTGGCTTACTGGCAGATCTCTTGCTGTCTTTTTGGCAGTCGAAGATGTAAGGCATAACTCCTTGTTTCATTAAATTATTTCCTGCCATAGTCTTGTACCGCAAATAATTTTCTATGTCCTCTTCAAGCTGTCAACCAAAAACATTCACTGAACATAACCTATGAACCTATAGTATAAGGAAACTTACATTGAAATGATCTTCGCAGCAATGGAATATCGATTTTGACTGAGGCATGTCTCTTCTGGCCGCTTTAAACCATTTTCGTCTCATGTCACAGTCTCTCGGCACATTCAGAAACACTTTGTCTGGAGTTCGCACAGAAGTATTCGTGCATTTTGGTACAAAACACGATTTCCTGTGGACTTGTGGTGCATGCATTTTCAGCCACTTTCACAAAAAAACGATGTAGGAACAACAAACTTTCCGAGTCACAGAAAAACACTGCAAAAACTAAGCACCTCCGTTTGACAGCTATTTGTTTGTACAGATCGTGACGTCACAACCGCCATTACAGGCAAATCGCATTTTTCGCGGGACATTTCCACATTTGATTTTTAGACTCAATTTTCTCATAAAAACTTGACAGCAAATTTTTTAAATTTATTAATATCATATATGTACACGATAATCTTCATTTAAAGCCAGTTTTTGAAAAATGTGAAAACACCCAATTGTCGTATACGAATCTTTAGTTTTGACCAATGAAATAATGGACCGAATGGAACAGCCGAAACGAGATTGGTGAGATTCAAAGATTCGTATACGAAAGTTTCTCGCATGAGCTCGAGAATAGGGACCCAGCCCCCTGTTAAGGCCATCACACGTGAAAAAACGTAAGCAGTAACAGCAAGGATTGACCAATCAGAAAGCCTGTTTAAACATAATTCCGTAAGAATGATATTTCTGATTGGTCAATCCTTACTGTTACTGCTTACGTTTTTTCACGTGTGATGGCCTTTACTCGCCTAAATTTCTGTCCCCACTGTTGTGTCCGCCGCAGCGCGGCGCCAGCAGTAACGTGATTTTGGGGATCTCTTCGCTGGATCTCCCAATGCTAGGGTAAACACACCTAAGTTCAGCCACTTCCAGTAGTCAGCCACTCTGCTGAATAAGTCGAAATATTAAGAATTCCCAGCGAAAGATTATTTTATGCTCCTGTCCCAATTGTCGGCCATCTCTTTTCTACCTGATCTTCAACTTTTGTGTTGCATTGGTAACACTGTGCTAACATTAGACTGTGTTAACTGACAGCGTCCGGCATTGGTAAGTAAAATCATAAGTTTTGTATAGTATAAGTAGGAGTAAGAAATAGTGAATTATGCAGTTTGATACGGTGATTCCGTGATAAACGATTTTTAGTTGATTTTATACTTAATAATACGTCGTTTACACAAAATGGTGTTACAGGTTATGTTCGGTTTGCTAGTTTTTATGGGGGCCGAGTATTGGCATAACAATTTCACCTGAAATCCAAAAGTCAGCCACCCGGCCTACTACTGGATATTTACCGGTTTACGTCGGTATCCAGTAGTCAGCCGCATTATTTCCAGCGTGGCTGACTATTAGGAAGTAGTCGGCCAATAGTCGGCCGTCGTTCTTTTTTTTACCTAAAGTACATAAATTAGGTGCTGGAAATGATATTGAAGTGAGTGAACTAAATCAAAATACATATATTAGTGGATATTAAACTAGAAATTAAAACAATAATTAAGTAGGTACCTATATAAAAATGTAAATGAGTAAATTTAGGTTTGGGTCAGTTTACTTACACGTCCTCCTTTCTGCATAGGGATACAGGCGTCATGACAGACAAAAAACGTCCCATTCATCAATATCCTCAAAGTGCTTTAGATGCCGCTTTAGTTTCTGTACATGATGGTATGGGAATTAGGAAAGCCAGCAGAATCTATGGGGTTCCAAGAGGGACCATACAAGACCGATTGCATGGTCGAATCAAAACGACTAGTAGAAGAATGGGTCCCCCAACAGTTCTAAGCAGTAATGAGGAACAACAATTGGTTAATTGGTTAAAGGAATTGGCAAAAACAGGGTTTCCTAAAAAAAAACTGAATTGTTATCAACAGTCCAACAACTTGTACTCGCCGATAAGCGCGAAACCCCATTCAAAGACGGGCGACCAGGAGACAAATGGTACAGAAGTTTTTTGAAAAGACATCCGGACCTCTCCCTTCGCGAACCAGAAGGTTTGACCAAATCACGAGCCACGATTACGGAAGAATATATTCGGAAATGGTTTCGAGATCTGCAAGCTTACATTGCAGAAATTAAACAGGAGGAAATTTTTTCAGATCCGCGAAGAGTACGTACAGATTCCTATGGTGAGATGCCTTTACAACCACTGGATGTAAATGGGTCACCAACAGTAGTCCCTGAGCTCAACAGTATTACATCCGACTGTGATTCCCGAACCACACAAGAACTTTCCAGAGAAAATTGTGATGCAATCAATGAGGAAATTATGGTGAAGAGAATTGATGAAGTAGAAACTGTGTATTGCGTTGAAAGTAATGAAACTGAAGAAGCGACGAATCAAGATGAAAATGGAAATGAAAGTGCAAATGGCTGTGACGTAGAAATAAACCATGTACCCGTTGCAGTGGCAGAAAGAAATTCTTGTGGTGACATTACAAACCAAAGCTTTAAGCAACATTTATTTTGGCCTTCACCGATAGCTAGTCAGAGGAGAAACAATAAGCAACAAATGCAAGCAGCAATATCATCAGAAAATTACAGAAAATATTTAGAAGAAAAAGAAAGTCGCCAAAAGAAGGAACAGTTAGAAAAAGAGAGGAGGAAGGAAGCGAAACGACTAAGAGCAATCGAAAAGAACAGTGTCGTGCCAAGAAAGAAGAAAAGGGCGACGAAGAAGGCAGCCAGAGAATTAGCCAAAGAAGCAGATGAAAATCTCCCAAGGCGACATCCGGAAAAGTGTGGCATTTGTGAAGAAGACTTAGTCAGCGATGTTGAAGATGAGAACTTAAGGAGTGTTGAATGCGACAAATGCACTCGATGGTTTCATCTAATATGCACTGAATTCATTGGTTGGTACTACGACGAGGTTCAAGAAATGCATTACATTTGCCCATATTGTTCAGAAACAGGTAGGTTACCTTATATAGGCATATTTCATTTTTGTTATTCACGACCACTGTTTTAGGTTAATGGAAACCAGCACAGGGTATTTCAGCATTGCGAGGACCTAGTTCTACTCGAGATTGACACTCTTCTACGTTTTAAAGAAGCAAAATGTACTTATTTTTCTACTATAAGTATAGTTACGTTACATTCTGAAAACAAAAATTTTGTGTTTTAAAATGCATAATATTTTATGTTATAGTTCCTAGCAACGTTTTTTCATGTAAATCATCCAGAGTGTTTATATTTTGTTTTAAATATTTACATGTATCTCTTAGTACAGAATGTTATCTCGCTTATTTTGTCTATAAAATATTTCCAGCAGATTGAAAAATTGAGAAAATACTAATTTATTTCCCTGCTACTAAATACCCAAAGTGGTGGCTGACTATTGGCTGCCAGGTGGCCGAACTTAGACTTCTCATGGCTGACTACTGGGAAACTGTTGTTTTTTCTAAGTTTCCATTTATTTCACCATTTCAAAGTAATATTTCAATAATTTCACCAAGTTAGTTTGTTCAGAAATAAATCGTCTACAAAGCTGTTCAAATTTCAAACTTCTAATATAAAACATGATTTTTTAAATGGTTTACCTTTCTGAGTATTGGATAAAGTGGCCGACTACTGGTGTGTTTACCCTACAAAGATTCTATACAACAAAACAATCTTTGATTTATTAACAAGACAAGGAATGTTACGCTGTACAAAGCTACTATATGCTAGCTACACGAGTAGTGCTGGACAAGAAGCGTGTGCCCGCCGCGAAGGTTCACGAAAGAAGAGAGCGATGTTAGGGCGGCTTTCGCCACGAAGTCTTCCGTTAACTTCTGCATCGCTTAAGGCGATCGGGACGCCTCTGGTGGTTCAGTGGTGAACCTCATCATCAGGCCGCCACATCCACTCCCTCCCTAGTGATGTTCTCTCAGAGGAGAGCAGAACGAAACTTTTTTCGCTGCCTTGTTCGTGTAAGTACGTAGCGGTGCGGTTGGCCGCGGTGATGGTGGCAGTGTTGATGATGGTGATGATTGTTGATCCGACGTCTCCTGTGTATCTTCCTGCGTGATGTAGGCAGGTTTTAATGCGTCAACCGAAACTGTTTTTTCCTGACCGTCGATATTGATGACGAATAATCGGTCGTCGATTCGTCGGATGACTTGATGTGGTCCTGAGTATGGCGGTTCGAGTGGTTTCTTCACTGAATCGATGCGCTTGAACACATGAGAGCAGGTGTATATGTCCTTCAGGATGAAGAGTCTCGCCTTGGTGTGGTGCGCCGTTGGCGTCGGTCGAAGTTGCCGTATGTGTTCCCTAAATTTTTCTATGAAGATCTGAGGATCCGCCGGCATATCTTGAGTGACAAAAAATTCACCCGGCACGCGAAGTGCAGTGCCAAATATCATTTCGGCTGGTGATGCTTTCAGGTCTTCCTTGTAGGCAGAGCGAAGACCGAGCAGGGCTGTTGGTAGTAACTCGGGCCATTGTTTTCCGCCATTGCACATCAAGGCTGCTTTGAGATTTCGGTGCCATCGCTCGATAAGGCCATTTGATTGCGGGTGGTACGGCGTTGTTCTGATTCGCTGGGTACCAACCATTCGTGCGAGAGCTGAGAATAAGGTCGACTCGAATTGTGTGCCTTGGTCTGTCGTAATCGTGAGTGGTGTCCCGAACTGGCATATCCATTGTGTGTAGAAGGCTGTGGCGACCGTATCTGCTGTCATATCCTTCAGGGGAATGGCGAGCGGCCACCTGCTGAAACGGTCTATTATAGTTAGGCAGTATCGTAGGTTATTAACTTTCGGTAGCTCAATGAGGTCGAGATGGATGTGATTGAATCGGTTATCCGGAACATCGATGAGTTGTGGCGGAAGACGGTTGTGCCGGTGAACTTTTGATCGTTGGCATGGGATGCCAATTGCGATGGTCATTGTCGTGACCACTCGAGAGCGTCTTTCCTCAGGCCAGGCCATATGAATTTCTGCCTGAGTAGTCGACTCGTGCTTCGTCCACTGGGGTGAGCAAGTCCGTGTATGACGTTGAATGCGCGTCTCCGCAGACTCGTTGGAATGTATGGTCGTATCCAACCGGCCGATGTGTCGCAGAGGATGGGTTCATCTTCGATGCTGAGTCGTTGAAGCTTTAAAGAAGTGGATCGTTGGATGTCCGGTAGCTCGTCATCCTCCTCTTGTGCAAGGCGAATGGTCTGCGCGTCGAGAACTGTCGGCATGGAAATGGCATTAATGCGCGACAGTGCATCAGCTACTACATTGTCCGTTCCGCTGGTATAGATGATTTCGGTGGAGAATTGAGCGATATAGTCCAGTTGCCTGAGTTGGCGAGGTGATGCTTTATCTGCTCGTTTCGAAAAGGCATAAACCAGCGGGCGGTGGTCGGTTTTAATGACTAATGGTCGTCCTTCCAGAATGTGTTTGAAAAACTTGATTGCTGCAAAGATCGCTAATAGCTCGCGATCGTACGTGCTATAACGTGTTTCTGCCGGACTGAGTTTTCGCGAGAAAAATCCAAGTGGCTTCCACTCATTCTCTTCATACTGCTCGAGTACCGCACCAATGGCAAGGTCAGATGCATCAGTGGTGAGGCACAGTGAGGCTGTTTGCGAGAGGAATGTCGATTGCACAGCGGCGGCTACACTGTTCTTACATTCTTCGAAGGCGTGTTTAGCGGCGGGTGTCCAGGGAATCTCGCGTTTGTCCTTTTTCTTTGAGTTCTTGAGAAAGTCAGTGAGCGGAGCTTGGTGTTTTGCTGCATTTGGTATTAATCGTCGATAGTAATTCAACATACCCAAAAAACGTCGCAGGTCCATGATCGTCTGCGGTTTGGGGTAGGAGTTGATTGCGGCGATTCGGTCCGGTGGAGGCTTGTACCCATTTCTGTTAATGGTATAACCTAAGTAAGTAACCTCTTCCAAGCCGAAGTGGCACTTGTTGGGATTGATCGTTAAATTGTTCTTCCGCAGCACATCAAAAACTTGTTTCAGGTGATCTAGATGCTCTTCTTGGGAGTTCGAAAAGATTATTAGATCGTCGATGAAGCAACCTACGAAGTCCAGGTTTCGAAGAAGGTTGTCCATGTGGCGCTGAAATGTTTGAGTTGCATTACGTAAACCTGGTGGCATGCCCATGAACTCGTATAGACCGAATGGCGTTGTAACTGCAGTCTTGGGAATGTCTTCGGCAGCGACGGGTATCTGGTGGTAGGCACGCACTAGGTCAATCGTTGAGAAGATCGTCTTGCCATGCAATTTTTGAAAAATATCTTCTCCGTGAGGGATTGGGTAACGGTCTGGCACCGTTTGTGCGTTGAGCCTTCTATAATCACCAGTTGATCGCCAACCACCAGATTTCTTTGGGACCATATGCAGAGGGCTGGCCCATTGGCTGCTGGAGGGTCGAATAACGTTGTGGTGTAGCAGCAGGTCGAAATCATCTCGTGCTACTTTCAGTTTTTCACCAGCGAGTCTGCGTGGACGTTCGAAGACGGGTGGACCTGTAGTGACTATGTAGTGAGCGACGTCGCTGTCAGCATATGTTCGTAGACTGGTGTTGGGCCTAGTGATATCGATGTACTGCGATGTGAGCAGTGCGTATGCTCGACTCTGCGTTGGGTTTGATGTGGCAGGTTGACTCACCGTTGAGATGCTGTGGATGCTCGTTTCGGACAGGTTTCCTCGGGACGTAAGAGAGGTCACTGGATCTATGAGGCAGTGGCTCTTCAGGTCCAACAGCAAAGCGTGGTGCGTGAGGAAGTCTGCGCCGATGATGGGTGAGCGAACGTCTGCTACTATGAACGACCACTTGAAACTTCTTGGGAGGTTCAAGTCAAGCGTGAGTACTTGTTGGCCGTACGTGCTGATTTTTGTACCATTTGCAGCACGTAGTACAAGGTCGGCTGGCGTAGGGTTGACTCTACGTAGCGTTGAGCGTGGCACAAGTGATGTTACTGAACCGGAATCGATGAGAAACGTCATTTGGGTGCTCCGGTCCTGGATGTGTAGGCGGCGTTCGTGGAGGGGGCCATGCAAGTTGCTGTCGTTAGCCGCCATGGACGACAGCGCTGCTAGTTTTCCTGCTGCGAGGGTTTGAAAGAGCAGGGGGCCTCGCACTTCCGCGATCGCTTGCCAAATCTCTGGTGATAGAAGCAGAAGCCACTTCGATGGTTGCTGCTATTGTTGCCTTGCCATTTGTTGCGTGAGTTCGAGCGCGAGCGCTGACCGCTCCGCAGCTGCTGTTCGATGGAGCACATGCGTCGATAGAGACTCTGGAGAGTGATTGCCTCAACTGTTTCAGTTCCTCGGGCGGCGACTTGAGAGCATTCAGGTGCAGGAGATGCCATGCCGTCGAATTGGGTGCTCTGTGCACCATTTAGCCTGGAGTTAGCGCTGACCGCCAGTACCTGGGAGCTACCCGCGTCGTTTTCCAGGATGCTGTCTGCGATGTCGGCTAGCTCAGTGAGCGTCGTGTTCCGCGCAGCTCGTAGAATGTTTTGAATGTTCTGCGGGAGAAGTCCCATCCATTTGGTCTTGATGAGGTCATCTGAGGCTTTGTCATTGGCCAAGTCCTTCATTTTTCTTAGGAGCTGTGAAGGCTTCTTGTCGCCCAGCTCGGTCTCTACCAACAGTTTATGGAGGCGTCTTTCCGGTGAATCCGAGAACCGCTTAATGAGGTTCGCCTTGAGATGTTCATAACAATTTTGACTTGGTGGACTAGTTAATATGTCAGAGATCTCTTCAAGAGTTGCATTATCTAGTATCTCTATCGTTGCTTCGTATTTAGCCTTATCTGTGCGTATGTTCCTGCGGCTAAGTATAGCCTCGGCTTTGATGAACCAAAGTTCAGGTTTCGCACTCCAGAAGGGCGGCAGTTTATGATACGTAACCAGGGGTGCCGCGTGGTTGGAGTTGTTGGCTGGCTGTGCGTCATCCGGTTGCTCGTCCTCTTGGCTGAGGCGCTCTGGTTCCTCACGTAAGGCCTCTATTTGTTGGAGTCGGCTCCTACGTTGTTCGTCCGGGTCGTTGCGTGGCTCCTCGGTGGAAGCACCCGGTGGTGATGAATGCATTGTGCGTAGCGGCATCACGCTTTCGTTCGTTAGCACGTGGCGTTTTTGAATTGAATAGACTAGTATTTGCGCGTTGCTTTTCTATCGGGGTCACCAATTTGGGGATCTCCTCGCTGGATCTCCCAATGCTACAAAGATTCTATACAACAAAACAATCTTTGATTTATTAACAAGACAAGGAATGTTACGCTGTACAAAGCTACTATATGCTAGCTACACGAGTAGTACTGGACAAGAAGCGTGTGCCCGCCGCGAAGGTTCACGAAAGAAGAGAGCGATGTTAGGGCGGCTTTCGCCACGAAGTCTTCCGTTAACTTCTGCATCGCTTAAGGCGATCGGGACGCCTCTGGTGGTTCAGTGGTGAACCTCATCATCAGGCCGCCACATGATGTTACCCCCTCCATGTCCTCCGCACATGGCACGGCATCGTTAACAATAAATTTAAAAAAATGATGTTACATTTAAACATAAAAAAATATACCGAACATACACAATCCACGGAATTATGTTCGAAGTGTTCGAATAACACTACACGACCGTTATTATAATGATCTATTAACATCACGTGTGAGTGGCGCCACGCAGCGGAATTATTTCCAGCGGCTTCAATAGTTGGACACAATTTATACCTACAGCCTACAGTCTACAAAACGCTACGTGCCATATCGTCCTATGTCAACAGCATACGTGGAGACCCTGTATACGTTTCTTAAAGCGCTCGCAACGCGAACTCGAGAAAGCCACTTTCGGTTACGAGCGCTCGCAAGTCCGAAGTTGCGTATACGTTTCTCTTGCGAGTGAGTTAGTGAAAGGGGCCCCAGGCAGTACGCACGCGGAAGAGCGCTGATTGGCTGACGGTGTTTACGCATTCCGCACTCCGCAAGACTTCCGGACGCATGAGAACCCCGCTTAAGTGTTAAGTTTGAGGGGACTTGGCCAACCAGCCCTCACGTCCCCACCGGACTTTCGTAGAAGCGTCATATACTCCATGCGAAACTTATCTAACCTAAGTTGTATTAAACGCGAGTGTCAATCCAGTATCAAGAAATGTCGTTAAGGAGGTATGAATATAAATGTTATAAAATTCTTTGTCTTTTACCAACAGTAAAGTAAGGTGAAACCGTGTGAAAGTACAGTAGAGAGCTAGTCATTTTAATTTCACCCTGGCTCTCGCCAGGCTCTCTGATCTACGATCCATATGAAATACTTATATTTATGTACTACGCATAGTGACTGAACTAGATAGGTACCTATTGTCCCAACAGAATGCATTAAATTCTAAATACGAAGGAAACCTCATTGAGACAAATCATAAATTTGTATTAGTTATTATTATATCACTTCTACTACTACTTCGCTCTATATTTATAACGTGAATGCGCAATAATTTTAACTGTTTTACCTCGTATTAGTCTTACTTTCACCTCACCTCTGCTTGTATTGCACCACCAATGTTGATATAATTGAATCCTACCAATTAATTTCTAATTTTTTTATAACCCTTCGAATTTAATATTCATGTCTGTAAGAGCAAACCTTACTTTTTGAAATTACCACTGAGAGTGAAATTTTTGTCATCGTTCCAACTGGAAGGGTATTTGCTCAAAAACTTACACATCTTGTTTGCAATTTCTGGAAAGTTTTGATCATATTTCTTATATACCTTTATATTTCTAGTCTGCCTTACATATATACAGTGTTTTAGAAATACCAAACACTGTACATGCTGCAGTACTCTTTGTGAAAAATTAGATTTTGAATGTACAATTTAAATTGTCCTATCTGCAGGTTTCACACAGAAATGTAGTTATTGTATAAGTGCAATGCGGTACCAATGAGAAGCATTGTCAGTGGTCAGTATACGTTCGAGTGAGATCATCGCAAACAACTGACAGTCACACTCAACTGATCAATTGAGGAGCAACTTATCAAAGTGCATTTTGTCCATTCGCAGTTTTTCCTATAATCGCTAATAAT
The DNA here is from genome assembly GCA_963678675.1 of Xiphydria camelus. NCBI lineage: Eukaryota > Metazoa > Arthropoda > Insecta > Hymenoptera > Xiphydriidae > Xiphydria > Xiphydria camelus. The sequence continues at coordinate 15,241,735 of OY783195.1, forward strand.
TTAATAATCGATAATAGTTTAGCGATTAGGACAAACTGCGAATGGACAAAATGCACTTTTATAAGTTGCTCCTCAATTATTCGAGCAAAGGACAACAAATATCAATTGTCTTATAGTCGAATAACTTATCAGTCAAATGTCACTATTAGTTGCTTGCAATGCTCTTGTTCGAGGGTCGACCGATCACCGGATTTTTGATCCAAGAAAAAAAAATTAAAATTTTTCGGTCAGGTGAGTGTTTTGCTTTTTTTAGTCTTTGAAACAAGTCTGTATCAAGGTTATTTACAAATACGCATGCAGAACGAATCAAATAAATAAATATGGACACGGTTACCATAAAGGAACCAAAACTACACTGATGAGTTCATGTTTACTGAAAAGTAACTGAGATTTCCAGTTCTCCTATGCATGGTTTCTGTGCACTTTTCGTCAAATATTTTTATTTTTACTGAACTTTCACGAGAAATATACTGGAAAGATTCACCAAAATTTAACATTAATGAGATATGAGGTTTCAGTGAAAATCCGGTTTACTTTTCAGTGACTGATACTCAAATGCTATGAAAACTACTGAAATTTTACCGAAATTCGGTACCAAATATTTACCAAAAATTTGCATAAAAGAATCGTAAATTGCAGTGAATTTTCAGTGAAAAAACCATAATTTTACTGTAATTCTTTTGGAATTTCACCAATATAAGTAGCAGTTTCACGAAAAAGTCACTCAAAGTTTTGTGAACGTGAATCCGTTAGTGTAAGAATACTCATAACTAATACTTAACCCTTTTGCTACTCCAGACGTATAAATACGTTTCTGGCCAGGGCTGCTCTAGGCGTATATGTACGTTTCTCCTACGTAACGGACAGGGATGTGCAATTTTTCAAAAAGAATCGATTCTCGAGATTGAATCGAATCAAGCATTCATGGAGCAATTTTGAATTGAATCGACACAAAAGAATCGATTAAAAAAAAATCGACTAAAAAACATTGAATGGAAGAATGTTAATTTTCAAACACTTCAAGTATATAACTTTAATGACTAAAAAATTTTAATTTAAATAAAAAATTCTTATTTGATTATAAAAATTTATTTAAATTATTTAAATCGAGTTGTATAAATGTTAAACTTTAGTAGAATCAGTTTACTCCAAGTGCCAGTGATGAAACTCCAGCGATCTCAAGAAGGTCAACATAGCAATATGTTCACAAGTTAAACGGTTTCTTTTGTCACGGACAATGTTGTTTGCAATCGAAAACAATCGTTCGCAGGGCACTTCAGTACTAATGGTCGACAAATACTTTAATGCTAATGTAGCAAGATTTGGACAGTTATTTTGTTGGCCAGCCAGTACTTAATAGGATCTGTCTCGAATTTTTCCACACTTTTGTTAATATATTGTCTCAAATCAACTCAAAAATGGCAAAAATGTGGATCGATTTCGCCAATAAAGAATCGATCCAAGCAAAGAATCGACTTTGAAGAAACGATCCAAAAATCGCAATTTTTCGAAAAAAAAGATCGATCTTTTGAAGAATCGATTTAAATCGCACATCCCTAGCTAACGGTAGAAAAACTGCCGCACGGCGGTCACGCTCCTGGGAAGTACCTAATTCAGCAATGAAAGGGTTAATATATATATAGGATATCCCAAATTCCTTGAATGTCCTATTAATGATAAATTCCTTACGAAAATTAAAAATTATAATTTTAATGAAAAAAATGTCGAAGAATGAAAAAGTCGTTCAAACAAGATGGCATCCCATTTGAAGTGCGTTAGTCACATTTAGCGAAAGATCAATTTTTCAAGTGAAGGGTTATAGCACCTCCAGTGATCCAAAACCACTAATCAAATATTTTTTCACCCGATCCAAACAAATTCGTGACTGAAAGGGTTAAATTGTTCAGTCTTGATTCAAGTCTATCAAATTCCTAGGAACAATGCACATCAAGTAGCAGCAGAGGTACTTAAGGGAGTATTACTGTCTAGACGCTTGTTTTTAATGTCATTTTTAGGAATTAATTTTGCGAAAACTATCAAACCTACAGAGTGCCGGGGTTTTTGACGCATAATAAGACATGTTTCAACTAACAATACAAATTTTAATAAAACATTTTATTGGAATCTGTACAAGTTATGCGCTGTTATGCAAATCGTGGCGTGAGATGCTCGTCCAATCGGGCGACCATATTGTGGCGGTCCTAATCGTCTGAGAGAGAACACATTTTTTTTTAATCTATATGAATGTAGTTATCGTCTGAACTAGAACTAAGTAGGTACGAAATTTTTTATCGCAATCGCAGCTGTTTGAAGATTAAAGTTTAATTTTTCCGAAAAATTGTCAACTAAAACATGAGAGCAGGGCTAAAATATTCAAGCTATCGGGATTATTCTAGTTCAGACCATAGGTGAAGGTTCCCTCGAAATGTGTGCAAAACCAGAAGTCAATCGGTCCAATAGTTTTTGAGAAAAACGTGCGCCCGACTTGAAAAATGTCGTTTCGAGAAAAACGCGTTTAAAGTTGATGACTACCTGCTGCGCCCCAACGCACCGCAGCCTTTAAGCCTCTGTAACTATAGGAGTTCTACGAATTTCAAATTAGTATTTTTGAGACACATTCTCAAACTCCCAAATTATAAGAAAATGCAAGAAAAAAAAAATCGAATTTTTGAAGCGTCTAGACAGTAATACCCCCTTAACCCTCGTTTGGAGGGGTTGGCGCACGGAGTACGCCCAATGTTCTTATTTGGTTGTAGAAGGTGGGGAGCCTGACCTACGCGTAGGTATACATTTTTCAAAATCTCCGAAATTTCTTTCTGAAAGGTTCCTCAAGGTACAAATGCTATGAAACAGGAAGAGCAGGTAAAATTTTGAGGTTCAGGGTGGAAAAACGACGTGGCGTACTGAGTACGCCGCCGCTCCAGAATTGTTGCCTACGCCAGCCCCGTCAATTAAGTGTGAAGTAGTCAAATTAATTATCATTGTTTCAAACTTCAGAGTGGATGTGCGGAAAAACAAAAGAATAACGGATATCGCATTTAACGAACGACTGATGTATTTTTTATCCGATATAATAATAGATTAGACTCGTGCTGAAAATGCGCACGCTTGGCTATGGCATAAAAATTTTCATCGTTTAGTTTTATCATTCTGTAGTTTGTGTCGCCTAAGTGTTGAGCAACTTAGTTCACATAGTTTGTGTATTATTCCCGTAGTCTCCAACGTCTAAGGGCCGGTTTTACAAATGCCAAATTATACCTAGATTAAGTATATCAAGAATAAATGAAGGGCCTCTGCGGTCAAAACCGGCTAAGTGACATTTTTTTCAAAATGCTTTTTTTTGTATTTTCGGGTTATCTTATCTGACGCCGACATAAAGCAAGTTCGGAAACTCGGAAATCGTGATTAGTTTTTTTTCAGTAAAGGTTCAATAATGGCTATCATGCTATGTACGAGGGTGGCCGGCGGTCAAAACCGGCTAAGTGCTTATTGAGTCTTATGGAAGCGTCATATTTTCTATTGTAAACTAGCGGTTCTAGCTTAAAAAAATAGTACAGAGCTATCAATTGGTGGGTGCGTTGTGTAGGTGAAAGTGCAGGAAAAGTGTATGTGCCGAGTTTTTCATTTTTCATGCAAGCACGTGGTCAATATATCGTATACACACCTTCAGGGGGGGGGAGGGGGGTAAGGAGCGCATTGTGCTTATTTACACGAATAACAATGTTTCGCATTCATATATTCAATTATTGCAAACATAATCTTGTAGACGAGTAATTTCTGTGAAGAGTTAGATATAAAAATCTGTTCCGTAGGCCTACAAACAGCTGAGAAAAATGAGAAAACGTGAACAATGCCGTGAGCGTCGCAGAAATAGCGAGGAGTAGGTACTCGAACAAGAAGGGGAAGCGAATTGGCGCTAGAATTCCTCCAACTTCTCAAGTGAGATTTCTATATGTAATGTTATTTATAACGCATTAACAGTAAAAGTTTATGATAGGAGAAAGTTTATTACGTTAACAGCACTAAATGTAACTAACAATGAAGAGTCGTAACAACAGGTTTTTCGCATAACAATATAATTTCTGAAAATGTGTGTAGTTTCTGAAAAACCACTAATATTTGCAATACTTCAAGACTCGAAAAACCCTATTAAATTCAGGAACTGGTACATAACTTGAATTATATAAAACTTCCAAACTATAACTTTCGAAAGGTTCACAGAGAATTTCTGAAAAGCATGTTTAACTTCGACTTTTATTACACTATAAAAATAAAATTTTGTGAATTATATAACCAAGTTTTTGAATTCCACTTCTTAAAGTTCTTTCATGATCGAATAATCCGAACATAGATATTGAATTCAAGAAAATCGGCTCGAGTTCAATGCATAGAGAGATAAGTGCGGCCGCGCACATAGCCGGTTTTGACCGCAGGGACATGCTGTACTTAGCCGCCGGTAAAACTTGAACGCTCGCAGTTTATACAATTCTTGCAATAATTGTCTAAAATTTCGATACAACAAATATCTCGACTTTATTGACAGACATACTAAACGTGATCGAAAAATTCCCTCGTAAAAAGAAATGCAACAGTTTTTACGTCGCCCTGTAAAATTTTAGAAATGTCACTTAGCCGGTTTTGACCGCCGACCCTTCAAATATATAGGGGAGAGGGTGGAGCATTCGGCTGCTTTTTACTTTAATTTGCATAACTTATACCTAGATAAATATATCAACTTGTTTTGTGTCGCTTCATTAGTTATAGGGTGTAACTATTCAGCCTCTAACGAATGGTGGCTTTGGCACAACGTTGAAATATTCTAAAAATGTTTTTAACACTATACCGTATATTGGCCGAAACCTCCCTTGCACGGGGAGGTTTCGTCTTGAGTCAATGAATACCAGGGGAGGTTTCGGCTCGAAACAAAACAGGTGATAATGAAGATAGGTAAATATATTTGGTAAATCGTTGATAGGAACAAAATATATTGGAATAAGTGATTATCTCAAAACGTATCCTTCAAATTTGTAATTAAAACGATATGATGAAAGAGTCCTGGCTGTAGGTACCGGTTCTATTCCGCATGTTTAATTTTGCCACAATATCGTCTTTAGGAACGTCTTGTTTGTTTTCCACAATCGGGAAATTAAAATTGTTTGTTTTTCCTCGTCTCCGGAGAAATGATATTGTCAAGTCTTCTCCTATACCGACAATTTTACCAATATAATAGCAGTATTCTTTTTTCTTCGAAGTTTTGAGGACTTTCATAAGGACAGACTCATGTAAATTAAATGAAGAACCGTCATTTCCGATTATCTCCAATGAAGAAAAGGATTCATCTGAGGAATCTGCATTCTTGACTGAAATCTCGGAATCACTGGACGAGGAGTCTTGTAGAACTTTCCTCTTCATTCCACCTACCACAACCTTCTTTTTTGCTGGCCGATTGCTCTCCGTGGGGGCTAAATTAGTTTAATTAAATATTTCGAAACTTTCAAAAAGATGTTAAGGTAATATTCTTACATGTAGGTTTCCCTTATAAATAAAAGTAAATTTGTGAACCAAAACTATCAAACTAAAATTAGAAATTATGACAAAATTTTCGTAATGATAAATAGTCAAATACTTACTTTGAATATCACTTTAAACCACATTTAATTTTGCACAAAGTCTGAGCAACATCAGCCAATTAAAATTAGTAGAAAATGATCGTATCCGACGTACAAATGGAATGACAAGCTACAGAGGCGGGTAGTTAAATAAAAACACAAATATTAGTACTGGCTTAAACCTCCACCTGGCCGAATGGTCCACCCTTTCCCCTACTCTTCTTTATACCTGGTACAGCCCTATGAAACTACACGAATACGCCTTATATAAATTTTGTACCCGCTATTGAAGCCGTTGGAAACAATTCTGCTGCGTGGCGCCACTCATACGTGATGTTAATAGATCATTATAATAACGGTCGTGTAGTGTTATTCGAACACTTCGAACATAATTCCGTGGATTGTGTATATTCGGTATATTCTTTTATGTTTAAATGTAAAATCATTTTTTTTAAATTTATTGTTAACGATGCCGTTCCATGTGCGGAGGATATGGAGGGGGTAACATCACATTACTGCTGGCGCCGCGCTGCGGCGGACACAATAGCGGGGACACAAATTTAGGCGAGTAACAAGGGGCTGACCTGGTATAAAGCGAAACCGTTTTACAAGCTACCATATGTCCGCGATCAATCAGACCATAGCAAAATTGCGAGTTTTGCATGAGCACCCCCGTGGGTCTCCTCGTCCAATAGAATCATCAGAGAAGCGTGAATGAGCATGCGTAGTCATCCGTGGGTGTTGGCGTCGTCAGCAAGTTCAGATCGGTTTTCATTCAGTTCTTGAATAATCATCTGATAATGACATTGACGTATTACCAAGAATCAGAAATCCGAAGAAAATACCTACGTGCCCGGTAAATAAAAGATATCTATACCTACTATATAATTTATAGCCAATATTAATACAAAACTATTCCAGAATTGACTATTTCGAAGAATATAACTATGTAGAATTCTCTACTCGATTTCGTTTGAAAAAACGTACTTGTGATAGATTGCTGGGAGAAATACGACATTGCATTGTTTTAAAGTCGCAAAGAAATGCAGTAATTCAGCCAGCAACAAAATTATTGCTAACTTTGAGATTTCTTGCTTCGGGATCAATGCTTATTACTGTAGGTGATTTTCTGCTAAACTGGTTATTGCTATGCTCACTTGTTTCACAGCTATACAAGCCTTGCTAATTCCCAGAAAATCACCTACAGTAATAAGCATTGATCCCGAAGCAAGAAATCTCAAAGTTAGCAATAATTTCGTTGCTGGCTGAATTGCTGCATTTCTTTGCGACTTTGAAACAATGCGATGTCGTATTTTTCCCAACAATCTCTCACAGGTACGCTTTTCAAACGAAATCGAGTAAAGAATTCTACATCCTTATATTCTTCGAAATACATAGTCAATTCTGAAATAGTTTTGTATTAGATATTGGCTATAAATTAGTAGGTATAGATATCTTTTATTTACCGGGCACGTATTTTCTTCGGATTTCTGATTCCTGGTAATACGTCAATGTCATCATCAGATGATGATTCAAAAACTGGTACATCAATCAACTCCATTTCAAAATTAATAACAATTTATCACAGCGATTAGGTTATGATTATGTCATGCAAGAATAGACACAAATAAATAGTTAGGTTATACTGAGAATAAACATCATATCCCGCGCTGAAATTGTCAGATAAGCTATGCCTGTCTTTATACCAAAGTTTATGCTATTCCAGCCTTATACCATACTTGTAAAACGCTTGCGTGTTGGTTATTCTCAGTATAGCGCTATACCGCGTTTATACTGTGTTTGTAAAACCGGCCCTAAGTATACCTACTACTTATTTCATAGCTACTCCGCAATATGGTTTCCTTCGTTATTATTTATGCGAAACATTAAAAAATTAGAATTGCCTGATGAGATGATGCAATGTAACAATGTCATGTGAAGTTAAAAATCATTCATTTAAATTCAAAATTGAATCAATTTATAATGAAACGATTTTAAATAACGAGAGTATTCTTATTTCATGTTGATAATTCGCAATGAACTTTAGAAGAACTTTTCGTGAAACGATATAAAATTAAATTGTATTATTCTATACATATATAAAGTATTATTTTTGTACATTTTCTCTCCTAAATTGTCAATATTAAATAGAATTATTTACTGTTAATATTTACTTACATACTACAGAGACTGTACGAAGATGGGGTACATAGGGAACGTGTGGATGCGAGTGAGAACACACGGTGACGGCATAAGAGCCTCTCTGTTGCACACAATTTTCTTGGCACGTTCGAGACAGGGAGACTTATGCCGTCACCGTGTGTTCTTACTCGCCCTCACACATTCCCGAGGTACCCCATCCTCGTACTGTCTCCGTATATGAGGCTCAGGTGTGGGTGTGTGGTAGCTCTGGGTTATATCTACAACACGAGATCTTGATTGTATTAATTTTTTGAGTGACAGAAGAATACACAATTTGTTCGTTGAATAAAATATTCATTATGAGTCTGTGCACAATGAAAGGAATAGCGAACAGGAATAAGGAACAGCGCTTCACATACTTTACACGTACGTACGCTAAAAGCATACGTATGTATAACGTATGTGCAACGACGTTTCTTAAGCCGGTACACATTTGCAACCACGTCCTTTTGCGAGTTCCGTCGCGTAACTACTAGGCCGATCAAAATCTACACAAAAAATCGCTAAATTCGCAAAACATGATGTATCTCCGATTTTTTAGTATGTTGTTTGGATCCATTAGGGCTAGGTATACTCAAGTTTGCAACTCTCAAAAAGTTGTGGAAAAATTTTTACACCAAAAACCGCGAAATTTTTGGACTTGGTTCAGATTTTGCTCTACATCTCCTAATCCATGCATTTTTTGTCGAAAGTTATTCTATACGTTTTTTAAGACCATAAAATTTGTGATAAATAAAGCCCAACCGGAGCTTTATAGGTCAATTGGTTACCGAATTACGGCACTTTGAAAATAGGGCAGTTTTTCCAAAGATTGACAATTTTAGTTTTCGACCTGCTTTGGACCGAAATTACGTCGAACCTATTGATCCTACGAGTAGAACTTGACAATATAATTTGTAGGCAATTTAATTAGCTTTAAATTAAGTGCAGAGCGGGGTCTATAAGCCTCGTAGTTCTCTCAAAATCTTTAAAAAACCCATATAAGGTAAAATCACATTTTTCCAGAAATGTTAGACAAACTTTCCTATCTTTTGTTTTTTGGTTTGGTAATGAAAAAGAAGGCATGAAATCATTTTAAAAAACGGCGAAATGTATTTTAATATAAACATAAGTAATCAAAAGTGCAGTAACTTAATCAATCAATCAGTCAATCAAATTAGACACATAGTCAAATTCGTCGCCTTGTTTTTGATGGCCCTGGGCCGTCACTTTCGTTGCTCTCTTCAATAGGTAGGTCATCCACTATTGGTGGGTCGCCGTCTTCGCCCCCTATAGGTAGGTACTCCAGTATTGGTGGATCGCCAGGGTTGTCTTGAAGCTCGTCATTATCGTCCTCTTCAATGGTGATAAGGGCAGCGTTCTGGCACGTTTCCCCAGAGCAGGTAGCACACATCACAGAACATTTGAGCCCTGCTTTGAGGCAAGTACATCCACCTCTGTACCCCTTCCTGCATTTGCAAGAGAGGAGTTTTAGGAGCTCTGCGGGGGCAGGAGCTTGCCGAATAGTAATGGGGATGAGTCCAGTCGAGGTCAATTCCCAACCCCAGTCGGTGGCCTCTTTCTCCACCCCTAACCACTTTTGCACCTGGTGGTATGTGCGGTAGTGGTGATACGACGCAGCCTCTGTGGTTGGGGGCAAACGGGCCAGATTCGCTTTGGCGTTGGCTGCTATCTTCACAAAAATACGGAAGCGTACATCGTTGAGGGTGTCTTTCGTTTCGTCTCCTCCATATAGGGCAAGTAGGCACTTATCACCGGCTGCTGCGACTTGTTAGTGTGTGGCATCTGTCTGGAGGAAAACTCCTGCTTGATCCACTAGGGCTTGATTTTTTCTGAAGTAGCTCCACATTTTCATCTTCCCCTGTCAGAAGAGGGCAGAGGTGGTGTCGCACCCAGTAAATGCGTGGATGAAAAGTTCAAATCCAGGTGGTAGCTCCACTTCCCCTTGGTTGAATGAGCTGGTGGATACGAGCAGGTCTCGATAACAAAGAATCTCGAAGACGGATCGAATTGCGATAATGTTGCTACGACTGCTCGGAACGGAATGCCAGCTCCGGGCTCCTCATCCAGCGTCCCGCGGTTCCTGCCTTCTTCCGTTCCCAGGCTTTTCGTGGTTAGTTTTGGAATCGGCTAACCCGTCGCTCGGTATCATCCCCATGTTTATGTTCCCAGCTCTCGGCATCGATGTGGAAATGCTCGAGGTGCCGAGATGCGCTTGCCACTCGAACTCGATATTTATGTGGCCGACCCTCGGCGTCGACCATGCATCGAGTGTCATATGTGTCTTTGGGAAGTCTCACATTTTGCATGTTTAAATCTCACTTCATGCAACAAAAAAGTGGTTAGGTACATTCCTGGAAAAATGTGATTTTACCTTATATGGTTTTTTTTAGATTTTGAGAAAACTACGAGGCTTACAGATCCCGCTCTCTGCGCTTAATTGGCGGTCCGGCGGGGAAAGTAGTATAAGTCTGAAATTGTGATAATGAGATATGTGTATTTTAAGCTTCTCCTGGCTTATTTTAACATTCGGAAAAAGCGATGTAAGTTAATAGACCTTACCTGGGTATTACCTAGGCAAGGTCTACTAACTTATATCGCTTTTTCCGAATGTTAATCTAAGCCAGGAGAAGCTTAAAATACACATATCTCATTTTCATAATTTCAGACTTATACTACTTTCCCCGCCGGACCGCCAATTTAAAGCTAATTAAAATGCCTACAAATTATATTCTCAAGTTCTACTCGTAGGATCAATGGTTTCGACGCAATTTCGGTCCAAAGCAGGTCTAAGGGCCGATTCCACCAACTCTGATTAAATGCTTGATTACCTAATCACGATTATATTTAATCGGCGTTCTAATCATGATTAACTGCACAATTCGTTCCACCATGAATTTTTAACCCCCGATTATCTAATCATATACCCTCTTCGCAATAAGTTTTGGTTTTGTTGTAACGGTGATTCTGATTGGTTTATCAACGGAACTTGTAATGGAGTAGGAGGAAAACCTGACGTGATCAACTGACGCGCTGCAAGCCGAGCTGAGTGAGCTGCCGAAATCTCCAACAGAATTTAAAAAGGAACCAGTTGCATAATAGCGGAGAGCAAGCAGGAGTTGTACTCTGGGTGCAATAGCGTGGTTTCTGAAATGTGCACTCCCTTTATTCAGTAAAGATACAGAAAATTCTACGCGATTTTTAACGTAATGTGATAATGTTGCGATATTTTAAAATAGGATATATATTATTTATAAGAAGTAATTTATCTTTCTGTAGCGTGTTGCAAATTATGTACAATTTCCAGAAGCAAAGCTTCAACACTGTCTTTCGATAACCGAAAACGCGTAATGAAATCCAAATCATCCAAAGTTTGGAAATAATTAATTCGTTCCTTAATTAAATGTGGCCTTCTATCAATTTCGATACCATTTTCATCATCAGATGATGATAAAATATCGTCGTAAAAGAAATTCATGTCCGATATAGTATTGCACAGCAGTGAAACTTCGACTTTGAGGTTATGTTGATCCACGTTAATCACTGGTTAGGTTCCTAATCGGTCAAAAATGGCTGATTAAGTTCAACGGTGATTATCTCACTTTAATCATGGTTTAAAAATTGGTGGAACGCAAGAGCATGATTAAATTAAGCTAATCGGGAATTAACAATTTAATCAGAGTTGGTGGTTTCGGCCCTAAAACTAAAATTTTCAATCATTGGAAAAACTGCCCTATTTTCAAAGTGCCGTAATTCGGTAACCAATTGACCTACAGAGCTTCGATTGCTCTTAATTTATCACAAATTTAATGCTCTTAAAAAACGCATAGAATAACTTTCGACAAAAAATTCATGGATTAGGAGATATAGAGCAGAATTTGAAAAGTCCAAAAATTTCGCGGTTTTTGGCGTGTAAAAATGTTTCCACAACTTTTTGAGAGTTGCAAACTTGGTTATATATAGCCCTAATGGATCCAAACAACAGACAAAAAAATCAGAGATACATCATGTTTTGTTAATTTATTGTCGATTTTGACCGGCCTAAAGACGGCAATACAGCTCGTACTTTTCCTCGAGACCCTGTTTTGACTTCTCAATTAACAGAAATTAATGAGAATTTAATTAAACGATTTAGAATTATTTTATAAGCACTGGCTTGTGGAAGAAAAGTTGATACTGCCAAGTTTGAAAAATATGAACCTGGGACTGCAAGACTTTACTTTGATTTATGACCTCGGTACCCAATGTCGGCAACTGTTTATAAGATTATGTTCCACGGAGCAAAAGTTATAAATCATTTCCATCTTGGAAAATTATCTGAAGAAGCTACAAAAGCTCATCATAAGGAGTTCAAACATTGTAGTGAATCAAACACTCAAAATATCACGTTTAGTGACAAATGAAGACTTAACACTAGAACTACCGAATGGGCGTGCTTTATAAGACGGTCGTTTTGGCGGGTGATTATCTCATTATCCGTGGATTTTTCGTTCACACTGCTACAGAACTTTTTTGTAGACCGAAATATGCTCTACAAAAAAGTATTGTACTAATTTTGACATAAACATCACGGGTTACGAAATAATTGAGGTTTAATGGAACTCTGAATAAGACACCGGTCAAATTGACCGGTTGCGGTAGTTCTAGTGTTAATACATAAATTATATCACAAATGATTTTTGTTTCAACAATGAAAATGAAAAAAGTATTACTCCGAATATACTTTATTCCTGGAACAAATACGTTTTACAAATACATTTTACAGAGTTTACGAAGTTTTATAAAACAAAGAAATAATAATTTAGTAAAAAATGTTTAAACCAAAGAATTTTACGAGTTGCTCTTCACAGGTCGAAAACCCTAGTACATCACCACCCAGAAGCGAACCTATGGGAGCTATGGTACTACTTTTTATTATTGGCACACACCGTGTGACGCCGGCTTTTAAGGTAGTACTATCGCTCGGCTTACCACCTAATAGGGGCACCGGGGGGGTATAAGAAAATGTTCATTTCGGCAAGAAAAAGTTTCTAAAATTTGCTCATTGAAGCTTCGTTTGAATGTTTTTCGTAACCCTTTGCAGGACAAAAACAGAAATAAATTTTGTAGCAAAAAATATTCCATATTTTCTTCATGCACCACAACCGTACAGATTTGTACAGCCCTGTCCTGACAAGATTGTTGTGTTTGGTTATGTGTTGCTACTGAATACGTCACGTGCTGTTGCCACATTCTCTCTGTTCAATTTTCCCCCTCCTACGTGATTGATAGTGTCATTACATTATATTTTTTTACTCAATAAATAAACGGTGGATCTTGCCTATTTTTAAATATATTTTTTTATAAATATAGAACTATGTGTCTGAATTTTTTTAACAAATCGGTGGATGTTTTAGCTTCAAAATGTGAAAAATACTTCAAAGCATGCCCATTTACATGAGGTTAAATGGGAGAAATGCACATCTTTAAAATTTAATATCTTTATTTTCCGACGGTAGATCGTTTTTTTCACTAACAAAAATGTTTTATTTTGTCGAGATCTACGTCTGAAAGAAATTTCAGAATTTCCGTAGATGAATCGATATCGTGATAGTACTACCTTAACCCGCGATCACTCGCGCTATCAATTATTACGCGGTTACTCGCGTGTTAGATTTTATCTAACATATGAATTTTGGTATACTTTGCATAGAAACAAAATACAATATAGTATTTTTCTTAAATATTTATTAAAGAAACATAAAGTACATTCGTAAAATAAACAAAGTTTCGCATTTGGGCCATTAAAAGGAACCATTAATTAAACAAACAAAACCAAAATAGTGTAATCAATCTATTCGTCTTCTTGCATAACGCAGTCCTGGCACAAAACTATAGTTTTTATCGTATGTTCCTTAGAAATAGGCTTGGAGCATGCATCACACTGGTAATTTGTTAATCTATTTTTTCCAATTGGACAAAAAGCGCATCTTGGTTTTCGCTGGGTACCAATTCGTTCTTCGTTGGCTCGTTCTACTGGAGGTGCTTCATGACCAAGAACATTACGAATTTTTTGCTGCAAAGGGATTGAGAAAGTTTGAATTCTAGCACCTTTCATACGACATTTTGTGAAAATACAACTTCAAATACTTTCAACAGGATCACTCGCGTAGTTAGATTCCGTCTAACAGTCTCGGAACGCTCGCCTAAAAGCTACTGAAACGGTTCTTGTCGACGATGGCAGACAAAACCTACTGTGAGGGGGGGGGGGGGGGAGGTACTACGACAAATAAACTAGGCATTCATGGATCGACGTTGCCGCACGGTGATTATTGGTCTTTTACTGAAGGAAAAAATGTTAAAATGTTACACAAAATCTAACAACGCTAGTGATTCCGGGTTAACGGAAATAGCCGACGGCACACGCGTGTGTGACGTCGGCAGTGAACGTGTTAAGAAGAAAATGTTGTAATATTAGAGATTTTCAATACCACGGTACTGACTAATAATTTGTGACATACCTTTCTTTACCGTCAAATCCTGCATTGATATGATAATCTTTAATGCCGAAGATCACATGGTGAATATAAATATTTCGTATTTAGTGTTACTTTTCAGATGTCACCATGAGAACTTGCCAAACTATTGGATTGTTTGAAAAGTAATATCGTTTATTTTCGGGAGATGGCAGCACCTTAAGGAAAAAATATTAGAAGCGACGCGAACCCTGAAATTTTGTCCATCACTTGACAGTTGACATTCCAAATTATCTTTAATATGTTAAGCGCCAAGGAAACGCCGTGGCATCACAAACTCATTCGTCAGCGGTCCCTAGGGACCGCTTTGGTGCTTAACGTGTTAAGGGGTTACATCTAGTTGGCGGCCGAAAAAAGGCGTGTTTTTGTGAACTCTTTTTGGGAAAATGATTGCAGGTTTCGAACTGTTTTTTTTTCATAGTAAAGGGTATATCTTTGACTATGTTTCATCATTTTTTTATTGGAAAAAATTCACAAATATAGCAGATATAATGTATTTCCCGGACCGCTGTTCAAAAAAGGCTTTCCGCGGTGACCACTGTAACTTCCACACCAATCATCTGACATCAAAAAACCAAATAAATTACGTTTTTGTATCATATTATCTAGTCCTTAATCGAAGTATTTGATAAAATATTAATTTTTGAAAAAATGGTCGGCGATCGAAAGTGAAAGTCTAAATTTCGGTGAAAAATCACTAAATTTTCCTTGATATAAAAAAAAGTATGCATCGAAAAAAAAAAATCCTTCGATTAAAGACTGCCTTTTGATATAAAAAAGAAGTATGCAAAATTTCAAGTAAATCGGTTCACTCGTTTTTGAGATATCGTGGTCACCGATTTTGAAGAAGCCGTTTCGAGAAATACGCGTTTAACTCCGTTATACTTGCGATGCGTGGCTTGCAGAACGTAACTGTAAAAATGGCCGTAACTCGCTCAATTTTGAACGGATCGACTTGAAATTTTCAGAGAATATTTTTGAAAGGTTATACTTTAAGAATCCGTCGAAAATGAAAAAACGATTTTTTCGAAAATTCTGACTAGATGTAACCCCTTAATCGTTCTATCACCGTTCGTGAACAACTCTTTGTTCACTATCAAGTTTAAAATGGAAAATCAAAGTGAGCATTTTCGTCATATTTTGCTTTTTACTTTCGAAAAGGCAAAAATGCAGTGCAAGCTCGGAAAAAATGGTGTGATGATTATAGTGAAGACTAACTGAACGCCAATGCCAGCGTTGATTCGCTCGTTTTCGTTCTGGATATTTTAACCTCAAAGATGCATCACGCTCTGGGCGTCCAACAGCTATCGATGATGATAAAATAAAAGCAATATGATCGAAACCAACCGGCATAGTACGACGCGAGAGATAGCAAAAAAGCTCAACATATCCAATCCAACCGTTTCCTTCCATTTACAACAGCTCGGATACATAAACAAGCTTGATGTTTGAGTTCCTTACGAGTTGCAAGGAATTCATCTCTCTAAACGAATTAACATCTGCGATTCTTTGCTGAAACGTAACAAAAATGACCCATTTTTGAAGCGGATCATAACGGGCGATGAAAAATGGATTGTTTACCATAATGTCGTGCGAAAATGGTCGTGGCGCAAGCGAGATGAGCCGGCACAATCAACATCAAAAGCTGATATTCATCAAAAGAAAGTTTTGGTGTCTGTTTGGTGAGATTATAATGGTATTACTTTTTTCGAACAACTCCAAAAGAACCAAACTATCAATTCAGAAGTGTATTGTCATCAGCTAATGCGATTAAATCAAGATGTGAAGAAAAAACGACCAAAATCGGTAAGTCGTGAAGGTGTTATTTTCCACCGCGATAACGTAATACCACACACATCTTTGGTCACTCGCCAAAAATTGTTGGAGCTAAACTGGGAAGTAATCAAAGTAAGTAATGCCTCATCCACGGTATAGCCCGGACCTTTCACCATCAGATTACTATTTACTCCGTTCTCTTCAAAACCATTTAGGGCCGGTTTTACCAACAGGTATGAACGTGGTATAGCGCTATACTGAGAATAACCATAAGGCTTATTGCTGGTTATTCTCAGTATAGCGCTATACTGCGTTTATACCGTGTTGGTAAAACCGGCCCTTAAATGGAAAGATACTCGATTCAGATGAGGCTGTCAAAAATGAGTTGATTCAGTTTTTCGCTTCTAAAGACCAAACTTTCTTCGAACGCGGAATTATACAGCTGCCGAATAGATGGGGAAAGGTCGTCCAACAAAATGGTCAATATATCATTGATTGATGTTTGTTATTTATATTAATAAAGTCACTTTGAAATTCATGAAAAAAAAACGATATTACTTTTCAAACACAACCCAATAGAACGTAAACGGCGGACTGGCAGAAAGAACTCAAAACGAGAAAATATTGTCGGCTTTATATGAAAATCGCATAAGCCTAAATTTTGCATAGAGGGTTTTGATGGTATCTGGTAGCGTTTTTTTAACCTACAGATCGGTTTCTTCACATTAGGTCTATCTCGAATAGATGGAGAATCTCCATTTACTGGAGATAGAACTGAGAGATATAGATTAGAAAAACGCTACCAGATGCCACCAAAACCCTTTATGCAAAATTTAGACTTATGCGATTTTCACATAAAGCCGACGATATGCAAAACCTATAGGACAAAAGTCAGTTACTGACCTTTTCTCGATTAAAAAATGAATACCCCGATATAACTACTATGCATAGTCGTAAATTCCAATTACAGATTATAACATATCATTGAATATCGATACCGGTCTAGGGTTGAAATTAATGTATTCTGCTTTCTGGCGACTATTACTACGCGTCTTATTTTTATGACAGTAGCTGATCCGATAATGGGGAAATGACATGAATTTTAAATCATTTGGAATTTCTGCTTAAGGCGATGTAGTAGCCTTCTTAAGATGATATCAGATAATTTTTTCCCAAAAAACGGGCAACAAGCGAAATATTTGTAAGTTTGTTTCGCAGCGGAACGCCTACTTTGTCACGTGATCGAAAACGCTTCGTGAGTGGCTAGTCGGCTGGGTGACGTCACGGATCGTCCGCGGCAGCCGTAGTGTCTATTGCGTAGACTGCGTATGTCGGTCGTGAAAGTGTTTGCAGTGTATATTTTACTTTCAAACGCATTAGATATTGCTACTCGTACAAAGCAAAATGGTGAAACCTGGTTTTGTTCAGGGGCAGTCCGATAATTTGCCAAAAATTGACTCGTTTATGTTGTCCAGTTTTATAGCAGGCCAGTCAGACTTTGTTAGCGTTGAAATAAGAGGCGTTAAAGCTGCCAGGTTAGTATGACCATAATTTTCATTATTAGTAGGTACCCCTTTCTGAATGCTAGATGCTCACCTGCCACATGTGCCATAAATCTTATAGACAGGTAACATTAAAATAGCTAATTATCAACATTTATTACAGATCGGCGCGTGAAAATTACGGAGACAATGCAATCGATAGAGTTTGGGTCACAAAAATGTTAACCGAAGTTGTAGCGCAAAATATTAAGAGTTAATCGTGCTATAAATATTTAAAAATCATGGCTTGACGCGAGGCTAGTAAACGGTACCTCGACACGAGGCTACGTTGCGTGACGTCAGCTGCCAGACACCCCCGCCACAATGTCCAAACTATGCTAGCAACGAGTAGATTTACCGTAGAAAACGCTCATCTGGGCCGCTAGGCTCGCCGGGTTTTTTCCGGTTGTAAAGTATTGAAAACTTTTTAGCAAGGGTAGAGTTATAAATCTGTACCCTCTCTCTCTCTCTCTCTCTCTCTTACTTCTTTCCTTTGCGGTAATAAATCATAGTCTTAAACTTGGGATTATAAATATTTAACATCGAGCAGTTTTTGCTTATTTCAATACTCTCACTCAAGAAGTAATCGATTAAATTAATGTAGAAGTTGTCTTATCTATTATAATTTGCTTTTGGGGAACATAACAATGGTCCAACATTTGTTGCTACGGATTAAGGAAAAACCCCAAAAGAAAACCTTAATCAGACCAAATAATCATTATCATTCAATCTTAAATCTATGCTGATACATACATAGTTTGTAAATACAAATTACTCTTATATTCTACACTGAGAAAAAAAAGAGATTAAAAATTATTCTGTTAGAAGGATAATCTGAGTACGAAAGGTAAAATAGATCAAAAATTATCCTTCCAGGGTTTAAAATTTAACCTTCCTTAGGATAATTTTTGATCTATTTTACCTTTCGTACTTAGATTATCCTTCTAACGGAATAATTTTTAATCTTTTTTTTTCTCAGTGTAATAAGATTACATAAAAATTGATAGTATTGTGATTAAATTTATAAAAAATTAATATTCAACTTATTCGATTCTCTTCGAATGTCTTTATTTCGTGGAATTGCGAAGTACAACTTATCAGGTGCAGTTACCGAAGTATTTCTGCACTTTGGTACGACACAATAATAATGTCTTCGAGACGGTTTTTTTTCTGCGACACTATCGGTCATATTAAAGTAGGTACGTCGCACAAATTCTACAGTTCGCAATTGACCAAACTCTGGGAAAATCTGAACGAAGAATGCGCACAGCGCCAACTGCAAGCGGTAAACTTGTAGCCGGCCGGCGACTAGGGGACGATCCGTGACGTCACAGCTGCTATCTACATTCACCGCGCCGTTTCTTGTGGGCGGAGCTAAGCCGATATTTCAAAACCGATTTTTGAGCTTATTTTACGCTTAATTTCATTCTTTCAAAAACCACCTTGTTTCTAATGTTATTGTCTTTCAACACATCATAACAAAATTCATGTCATTTCTCCATTTCGGAACGTAGTAACCCTAATTAATGTTTGACATTTCCCGCGTGGCCACGTGTTTACGTCTGCTCATCGAGCAGAATCATATCGCAGCCTCGGGTCGACAACTAATATCGTATTGTTTAGAGTATACCTACTACTGCATATTGCCTATGTCAAACTTCCTCGAATATACACTACTGGGTATTCCAGCCACCATAGACAGTAGCAGATATCTCCCAATCGAGCGTGATTTCTGAAAATCTTCCTAAACACAAATTATACTGTTCAACTTGACACACAAAACATACCTAATAATTTTTCAATATCCGTTTCCAATTTCAAGAACCGACGTACATATTATAGTTTTGACCTGTAACTATTATTTATTATAGTACAAAAGTAATGTAGCCATGAACGTGAAGATAAAGTCATCAAAAATTTAAATTATACATCCGGAAGTCAGACATTTATAGGGTTGAAGTTCCGCCCATTTGCACCTGTTGCATGCAGCCCTACATACAAATACAAATGAGGAGTAAATCAAGGGTTATATTTTCTGAAACATTCTCGTTTGAAACGTCAAATGTTTCAAATTAAAAACCAATGTTGTGTATGTACACGGTGATTAGTACTTTCACGACAACCATTTTTATTGAACGTTTCTAACCGTAGTACTGAATTCGACGATTGAACTTTTGAAATTAAGTTTTAACCTTTAACCGACGTGGTGACATTTTGGAACACAAACTACGCTGTGGGGTCCTTGGAACTCCTATTTATTGACAGCAGATAATGACATTTAGGCCCACTTGTTCGACGTAAGTTTAAGGCTGGTTCAGCTTGAACCGTCGTTCTTGGTATATTTCGTGTCACACATAATACAGGGTCTCCACGTTTGTAGACTGTAATTCCGTATCTGGGTCAACATTCTTACTATGGTACTTGCATGAAAGGAGGACACTGGCTTTACCCTTCTTCGGCACGAGCGATAGTAAAGTTGTTGATTTAGTAAAGCCATAGAGACAGGATCCCACTTCTCTTGTTCTTGAAGAAAGGAATTGAGGAGGTATTTCGCGCTTATTTATTTTTTCAATGTACCAACGTACGTGAGCTTATTTTTCAACAAAATATTCACTAGTTAAATCAAGAGGCATGTTCATTCATCGCAGCATCGCAGCACCCGTGTCTCTTTACAGGAAAGATGTCTGCCCTCTTCACCCCTCAATTTTTACATCGAATTTTCTCAATAAATATATGGTTATAACCAAAACTATACTTGGTTACGCCATATAAATTGATTATTCTCTATTGATAGAGACCAGAATAAATGTTATAAGTTACATATTAACAGAGATTCATCCTTAACACACACAACGCGAAGCCACTCCCCACCCGCCTAAAACTCGAGGATTTTAGATTTCTCGACCGATAGCTATATGTCAAAATGTCACAAAATTTCCGGCAATCTTCGGCGACAGTCGGCTATGATCGTAAATGTGTATACATAGATCAAACAGACACACGCGCCATTGAATGTGTGAGATATATTCCGGCTTTCCTCGTCGACTGTTCGGCGCGATAATCGGAAATGCGTATACACAAATGCGACCGCACGCATACACCATCAAATGTATGGGAGAGAATATATATGTATGACTTCAAATGCCTGTATCTCCTTTCCTAATTACTTTAAAAATATTTTTTCTATTTCCTTGAATTCAGAAAATTATAGCGAGCATTTCCATTACTGCAATTATTTCCATGCAATAACATATATTATGGTTTCATGCCGATTATATATGTTCAATTGCTCGTTTCATATGGTGACAGTAAATGTATCAAGCTGTCAAAATAGCTTAAAAAAAGAAGGAAATGGCATGACTCTATATTATCGACTATCGGATTATTTATACCTTACCGACTGTCGAAGTTAAATTTCAAATTATCGGCCATATAGGTATGACTTTGATTAGTTTGCCCGCGGATATACGGAGTTATTTATGGAAATCCTTTCACGAACGAATTGTTCTGGGGAATTAAGTATTACTGCAGAACGAGTAGGTTAGAAGATTTTCATGAAGACTCACGATTTTCTGACATGTCATCTCGTACAGGTGCAAACGAAGAGGATCTAGCTCGTGTCCTGTCCGTAAAAAGATGACTCGATGGACATCGGAGAATGTCAGGCTTGTCACCGAGCGCCTATTACCCACGGTACATTAATTGCAATACGCGCTTCTCGTTTCATTCAACTATTCCAGCGTGAAATAACTTTTACTTCTTTCAAGGTAATAACCCTTTATGAACTGTTCGTGGTAGGAGGGAGCGATCGATAATAGAGACTCGTCGTAGACAAGTTCGTCTATTAAAACTAAAAGGCAATTCGGTGTGCCGAACTACTACTGCGATAGTGTGCCCGAGCTCGCAGTCTATTCTGCAATTAACGTTAACATAATCGTGATTATGCTTGGGTGATGGGTGTTCCAAAAGAGGTAAGTTGATAGTAAACATCGGATGCTGTAAGCTGACTTGCTAGTGTATGCTTTGCAACTGGAACATCATCGCAGGAATAATTTGTCTACGATTAGTCACAATCATTGATCGTTTACCCCTACGATCAACAATTCGTATAAGGTAAATACTTTGAAAGAAGTAAAAGTTACTTAAAGCAGGAATAGTTGAAACGAAAAGCGCATATTGTAATGAAAGTACTATGGGTGAAAGGCGCTTGGTGACAAGCCTGACATTCTCCGATGTCCATCGAGTCATCTTTTTACGGACAGGACACGAGTTAGATCCTCTTTGGTTGCACCTGTACGAGATGACATGTCAGAAAATCGTGAGTTTTCATGAAAATCTTCTAACCTACTCGTTCTGCAGTAATACTTAATAATAAAAAGCTATTCTCTTACATGTACATATTCTCCTGATGAATAAACTCCAAAAAGTAGTGAAATCCACCCACAAAAACAGATTCTCTGTAAAAAAAGGCGGCATGTTCATTCAGTACCAACAAAAATTGATACGTAAAATACTCTCCAAAAAAGTTTTGAAATCAATTAAGATCGCCATGCTCAAGATTTATATATAAAAAGTAAAAAGCATCATTTGAAAGGAAAATTATTAGGTTCGTTCCAAGAAACACGAGAACTGGTTCTGAACTCGACGGAGTGTGCGCAGTTTGACTTTTGGGACGGCTAGGTCAGACTGCGCAGACTCCGTTGAGTTCAGAACCAGTTCTCGTGTTAGTTGGAACGAACCTATTGTAAATCAAGTTACTACAAAAATCGACTAAAAAATTTATAAAAAAATTTAATAAAAAAGAACTTGCCGCGTTTTTTTACTTCAAAATAAAAA